>BRZM01000248.1:218952-256167 GCA_033238685.1 Lates japonicus | reverse complement strand
TGTGTGTGTGTGTGTGTGTGTGTTATGTACCAGTATGTGGGTTCACTAATATGCTTCCTGGCGGGATCCCATTCTCCATGATGTAGGCAGAGTTATGAGCCGGCTCTTCTATGATGGGAGGAGAGGAGGGGTGGGGACAAGTGGATGGCAGTCTGAACAGAGAAATGGAGCCTGAGAGAAAGAGAGAGTGAAAGAAGTACAGATGAGAAAATAAAGAATAAGAGAAGAGGAGGGAGAGAGGAGAGAAGAGAGCTTTATTATCACAGCACATGACAAATTCACATTTTAACATCTCAATCTGAAAACCAAAAAACTACACGCTCCATCACCGTCTGTGCTAAAAACGTACTGTGTGCAGCCCCTCGACGCAGACTCGATGATGATATATTTTTCTTCCCAAATATGTGAAGAAGTCTGGAGGTGTTGTGTGAAAATTTACAGCTATGGTGTGAAGATTCATGGACTGAGTTAAATTTTCACACCAGAAGAACTTCCACTGCTTTTTGTTAATTAGATGCTACTGAATAAAAAACAAGATAATTTATAAACAGCGATTTTTCCAGAGTGTGATGTGGTGATGAAGTCTGGGAATAAGTTTGCTGGCATACAGGTATAGAGGAGTGAAGTGTCTCACCTTCGCTGACTGAATTTACACATTGAAGGTGTGACATAAAGAAGTGTTAAAAAGCCACTAAATGTTATTCTGATGCAAGGCTTTAAAAAAAAAAAAAACCCCGCACCTGAACTTCGTGCCTCCCAGCTGTGGTTGGCAGGTTGATGGGGTTTCAGGGCGGGACTTGTCCACTGGTAGGAGGAATCGGAGTCAGTGCTGCTCCAAGGTCGGGGGTCGTTGCTATAGCGACAGTCGGTCTCGGTGCTGCTCTGCCTGCTGCTGCCTGCCCAACTGGAGCCAGAGCTGTCACGGCTCCCCCTGAGAGGCACATCCAGAATTATCCTACAACCTTATTACTGCACGGGAGCCATGCCATTTATGTGAATGGGTGACAAAAATGGCTTACAAACCTGCTAATATGCTACAAATAATAAAGCGCTGAAGGTTTTATGCGACATTCATTAACGTAAATTATCTATAAAGAATTTCCTTCAGTTATTTTCATTCAGAATTGCTGAAAATCCTAAACCCTGACACACGCGCTCAAGAAAAATCTAGGTCTGTCTTTCTGTTTCCGCTGCAGACTCTGAAAAGCACTGTGCCAGCCAGGCTGACCAGATTAAGATGATAAATGACTACACATGTGCAGACAGAGCTCTACCTGAAGAGCTGCCGTCTCCTCTGGGTCTCAGCATATGGATTGTACTCCTCCACAGCCCTGCGCGCACACACACACACACACACAGACATATATTAATGTTCTCATCTAAATATAATAAGCTGAAAAGGCACATGGAGAAAATACACTGCAGGCAAGGTTACCTGGTTTCTGCATGGGTGCTCTCCTGGGTACAGGGAGGCTGTAAAAGTACACCAGAGAAATTAGTGAAGTCTCCTCTCTGTCTCTTTGTCATATCTGCCTGTCTGTCTTCCCCCCGTCTCCCCATCTCACCTCCTGGTTAAAGATTCGGTCTCGTGTTCTTTGGTACTCCTCCTCTCTCTCCTCCATTGACTTGCTTTGCTTCTCCCGTAAGGGGTGGTGTCGGGTCTGCGAGGAGAGAAACGAAAACAGGTCAAATCTCTGATAGGATACGATCAATGTCAATTATAGAGGAAATTCCAGAGAGACAAGCAGCAATAGATATAGGAGGACAGACAAACCTGGTCATCTGAGCTGTTGTCTCTCTTCAAAATAATTTTCCAGCAGTGGATTTCTTCCGTCTTGTCCTTCTGCACTTCATCCAAAAATCGCTGCTCCGGTCTTGGTAGACAAACAAGTAACAACTGTTTTAAGTTCACGCTAAAAGGAAAGGATTTACATACATATACTCACATACACATTACGCATGCTTACATGCGCGTGTTGCTGGTCCTGTTGATGATGACAGACTTGCCTGTCTGGTCTACATTGTGCTCCATGCCAAAGTAGGCCGCCACCCGATGGACCAGCATACGGTGGTAGGACGACATGTGAGGGAACTTCTTAAAGGGGCTGAGAGAGACAGAAACAGGGGAAAGATGTGGGAAAAAGAGAGGTGGGATGAAAAGGGAGAGTGAGCGAAACAGGGGTGGATGGGTGGGTGGGGGGGAGACAAAGATAGAACGAGGGAGTGACGAAAATGGGAGGGAGGAAGGTGAAAGTGAGAAAGAGAGAGAGAAGGAAAGAGAGGGAGGTAGACTGAGACGGGTTGTATTTTTTGGCTTGAGTCCAGTTTCATCCCCTGTGGTCCAAACACACCCACACTAACATAACTGACTCAGTGTATCGATCAGTAAATTTAATGAGCTGTATGGACAGAATTGTAATATATGAGCTGAAAACATATTTTAAATTAGCATAAAACCATGTTCAATCTTTTCAGCCTTTTTAAAAGATTGAGCCTGTATACAAGTTTTATTTCAGCACATTTGAACAGGTAGATAGCACAGCGAGGACCCAAGGTCATATCTCCTTCACACACACACACACACACCTATTGCTGGTGATGAAGTCTATCATGTCCTGCTCCAGTTTAAGCAGCATCATGCGGTCTCTGGGGTTGCTGTTGAGGGTTTCGATGATAAACTGGTGCAGGTCTATGCCAGTGGAGTCGGTGTACTCCACACTGGACTCTGAGGACGACAAAAGCAAGGCAGGATAATAAAAATACAAATACAAAAAGCACACTGCAATATTAAAAAACCCAAGAGAACTACATCTAAATAGTGTTGCAGAAACCCGCTTTATTACATTTTATTTGCTTTCTCTTGTCTCTCTTTTATGAGACATCAATCACACACACACACACCTTTGGACAGTGAATGTTTCTTTGGATCTGTGCTCCTCTCCTGCTCTTCCTCCTTACAGGAAGTTCTCTCATTGTCAAGGCTGCTTGATGAGATGTTTGTGTCTGGAGATGCTGCAATGGAAAATAAAAGAGTAATTTGAGTGTGGTGATGATGAGGGGCACAAGATGGACATTAATAATGTGTGTGTGTGTGTGTGTGTGTGTGTGTGTGTTACCTGTGTTTCAAATGGTGAGAAGCTCCCATGAGCCGCCTCTTGGCACTAACTTTCCTTTAGCCTGTAACAGACGCACACACACACACAAGCAATATTACAAATTCATAGAATGTAATGCAATCGATATTTCAGTAAGAATGAATAATGAGAGGAAGAATTCTTTTAACACATAACTTTTTTTCTTTGGTTACCCTGATTTGCAGTGTTTTCTCTGAGTGAAAGACTGGTTGTCATTTAGTGAGCACGTGAGAAATGGTGGTGGCAGAGGTGCATGATTTAAAGTGGTGCCTTATCACTATTACGGTACATAGAAGCTGTGTTTAGTGTCGCCTGCTGCTCCAGCTTCTTACTGTCATGCTGGAGACTCTCGTTCTCCCTCTGATTGCAGGGGGCAGACATGGCGGAGGAGGGCAGCTGATATCTGGCGTCAAATGACAGGGTTTTAGGAGGGCATCTGCACTTTCTGGCAACTTCAGTCATCCTTCTGAACAACACAAAAAACTGACTGTCAGGCTGTGTGGATTTATCTAAATAATGCAAGTATTTGTATATTTTACTATGTAAAAAAAATTTATTTGCTAGCATTTGCATGAGCATGTGTTTATGTGTGTATGCTGTTCCTACCTATCTGGAGTTGTTTACTGGAGAGCCTCACAGGTGAATGATGAGGTCATATATCCCATGTTCCCACAGGGCAGCCAGAAACGCAATTATCCTCTCTCCACCCGTGTTCGCCTTCTCCACTGTTCCTCTCTTTGTCGACTCTTCACTGGTCAATGGAAAATAGCCTGAAGAGATTGAAAAACACAGGGAAAAAAACAGTGTTAGTGGTCATTGTACAACAGAAACACCACTACACTTCACCACACACACACACACACATGCACTCTCATATCAAACAGTTGCCAGTACATAAAAGCATAGCTGCTGGAATGCTTGACATCAAGTAGCTAAGCTTATGTGTGTGTCTGTGTATGTGTGTGTTAACCTCAGTCTAGGCTTCCCAAATGCTCTCCAGGCTTGACAGTTAATTGCTACTTTAAGTGTATTACAGTAAATGTGCCTGTGCATCTGTGATGGTAACATATAGGCCTGTGCCTGGCTGTGGTATTTGCTTGTGTATTGACATGTGTGTAGCTCATGTGAACGCATGTCTGATGAGTGATGGTGTGTGAGTGTGTGTGGGTGTGTGTGTTTGAGTGTGTCCTCGAGCTTTTCTTAGAAACAGCTGTGGAAGTATCATCGATCATCCAGCACTGATACTGAGATACGAAGCTGAGTCTGTGGTCAGTGGTAAGAATATTGCAGAGACCAAAGAGATGAACCCCACACACAGAGGAGGTGAACCCACCATCTTTTCAAAAGACAACTGGTGATTCAGTAGGACACATTCCACTGTAACATGGAGCTCAAGGGACACTTAATTCCTGTAACACCTGGGGCCGAATAACGAGCTCAGAGGATGCTGAGGTCCCATAACATTTATTTAACGCGACTGGAGATAGCCAGTTTTTAAAAAAAAAGACCCCATCAGTCCATGTGCAACTAAAGGTGAGTGTTTACTTCCTGTGCGCCTCGATGAAACACAATACATGACCTTGGCGATTCACCGGAAAAAAATATTTTTAGTATGGAGAAACCGTCTGAAATGTCTGCATGTGTTGCTCTAAGAGGGTACACATGGTGTGAATATCATCATCAAATTAATATATGTGCTTTATATTTGTAAAATAATTAAATCATACACTTTAGTTGGTTAGTGTGATAACAAATTCTAGTTTGTGACGCCCAGCAACCGTAAATGTTTTTATTGATATATATTGGTACTGATTGTTGTTCTACCACATAAAAGACCATTTCATAGAAGTTTCGAAATTAAGTCTTGTGATGTAACTCTCTCTTTGAGTCGAGGCCATTGCTAACTATGTATTGAAAAGATGTGATGGACACAAAATTCATCTGAAATTATTTTGATAGTTGATTAACTGTTTGAGTAAATTTCGAACGCTTAATTACACAACGACCATCTGGTTTCCAGTTTCTCAAAATGGGATGATTTATAACTTTCTATGTTGTATATGATAGTGAACAAAATGTCTTTATATTTTTGAGGTGTTGCTCATAAAAAAAAATTATCAGGTTAAAGGGGGCACAGCAGTCCAATTGTGCATTTTTTCACTCTCTCGACAATTTATAGACAAACAATTAATCAAGAAATACTCTGCGCTTGAAAACATAATGAAACTAGTCTGCTGGTTTGTTGGGGCAGGGATGCTGCGAACAATCTGTATCTCTGTCTTAGTGCGGTGGTCTACTGCAGCCAGGGAGGAAGAAATGGTCTGAACGCCAAACACTCAAAAGGACATAATAATAACTTGGGAGGCTCTAATGTGCTGTTGACAGGTTCTTGCTGAGGGCATCCTTTAACCATGCAGACCAGCTTCCTGCTGCCTGTAGCTGACCTCAGACAGAGGGAAGACAGGGAAAAATGTGGCCCATGTCCTTTAGCCATTTACAATCAAGACAACTGTGTATAAAATAAAGAAAGCATGAACTGTAGTAGAGCTATAGCAATCAGAGAGGAATAGGAACACAACAGGAGAAGACAGAGGAAAAAAAGAATGACATGGGGCAGATACACTAGAAAACAAGATGAATAAGGAGGCGAGGAAGCAAGGATGAGGAGATGAGAACAATTGCAGGGACTTTAGGAGTGAAGAGGGGTGAGGGGAGGCGATGGAGAAAAGAAAAAGAGTAGAAATTGTGGTGATAGAGGCTTGCAGCACAATCTGTCTCTGGGCTTGGCCCGGCGGCATGAGAGGGATTTGAGGTGGAGCCTACCAGTTTTGAGCTGGGCGCTGCAGAAGCGGCCGGCCGCCCGGGGAAAGGTGTGACACGATCATTAGCGCGTGACGGACGGGAGGCGGGAAGCGTAGTACCAGCTACATCATCATCCATCTGCTGCTCTCCCAGGCCTCCAGCCTCGAACCACTTACTCACCAGGACACCTTTCTTCTCCAGCCCAAGCTACCCTGGCTCATCTACACTGACACACAGGCAGGCCAATGGGAAAATCCACAGCTACTTTAGATGGCCATTGTCAGCTGACAAGTTGTAATGATCATAAACGAGTTACAATCCAGTTGTAATTAAGACCACTGAAAAATCTCATAACCTTTGAATACTAGGACTATATTATCGGTGGTTGTTGTATCGTTCTTTACTGTATGCTTGTATTTATCATCTTTCCCTCTCCACTTATAGACATTGTCTGCATTTTACCAGGACATTCTGCTCTGCTTTCTCTTTTTTTTTTTATTAGCATTCTTCCATCTCAAAACCTATAAAAACTAGAAAAACATCATTGCCTATGGTCTTAGAAGCTGCTGTTTGTGTTTAGTCTCTGGGTTGCAGCTGAATTTGAGAGTTTATGTTTTCTCCCTCAGCTTCGGAGCTCATTAGGAAATGATTCAGCAGAGACAAAAACCGAGAGAGCAGGTCTCCCTGGTTTAAAACAATAATTGAGAATTTTGAGGCAAACCAGGCAACTGTGCATTTATCCATTATCGCACTGGCTTTGCCCCAAACCTCTAATTGGGCTGCTTTTGTTTCTCTCTCACATTACAGGGTATTTTTATTTTTTCTTTTCACATTTTTTCGGGGGTGGGGCTTATATATACATATACTGTTTATAATCTGTGCTTGCTCCTTTTATGTTGTGATATTTCCTTTCTTTACAGGTTTTACTTTCTTCTTTGACCGTATAGCTTCTTGCTGCAGCATGTTTAAATCCGTCACTGGAGTCATAGTTATTTCTCCCTCCACTTTAAGACAAACGAACAAAAGTAGGCTACTCGTAGGTGGGTTTACATCGTCCTTTGGGTCACTGGCACCTGGGCAGCCACAGCTTACTTACTGCCAGAGTGACATGGGTTGCATTTAGCTGTGGTGTTCTGCAGCGAACTCAAAACCCTGACGCGGGAAATACCTGCATATACGAGCACGCAGAGAGTACAAAGTACTGGTCGTGAGGGGAGCTGCTTCATAGTACTTCGTAACTCTTTTGCAGTTCACGCTAAAACCTGATAGCACCTTGGCGGTGCAACAGCGCACGGTTAACCAGAGAATGCGGTAAGTAGGCTAAAACAAACGGGTGTCATCCTCATGAACAACTGTGGCATCCTGTTAACCCATATATCGCGACAAACCAATAACGGCGCTCGATGGGCATGGTAGTCACGCACTGGGATCAGGACTCTCTCGGTCTTGGTTGACTGACTGCAGAAAATACGGTGGGAGCCGTGCCTGCATGTGAGTGTGTGTGTGCGTGTGTGTGTGTTTGTGTCACGTACAATGACAGAAGCTAGCTGAAACATCAGGCTATTTTACACCCGGGCAGAGGTGGACCTCCTGCTCCGGGACTTCACCGATGCTGTCAGCTGCATGTGGAGCACGGAGGACAGCAGACAGAAGGATTACAGCGGGGGACTGGTGTGCAGTGGGTTTACAAGCTTGCTAGCCAGAGAAGAACTTTGTATTAAAAAACACCAAGAATTGGCAACAAATCACACTTTAAACTGTATTCTAATCTCAAACACACAAACAACCAAATATTAAAGACAAGTGGTGCTTTTAAAATCACTTCTAGTTGAAAACCGGGCTGACGTTTTATCAATATAGCATGTGTGTATTGAAAGTACTTATTTATACAACACATTTTTGACCGTTATCTTTTTCATTCAGCTGACGTCGCTTCGTTTCGAACCAGGGAAATGCGACTGATAGCTACTTGCTCCGGGGCGCAGTTAATAGTTACATCTCCCAATTCAGCCGTTTTCACAGTGGACTTTGTCGGCTAAGTGCAAAGTTCTCAACCTGGTGTGTTGTTTTGTCACCCTACTTCGTTATCAGGTGTGTTTAATGTCATAAAAGTACTAGCAAAGAGAGGAAGCTGCGTTGACAAACACACCATCAAAAGACAGCAAGAAGCGTCGATGTCGTAACCATTAATCAAGCTAATCGAGAGTGCTTGCAACCATCACCGCGGTGAGCGATCCGTTATCTTACCGTGGGCGATGTCTCCCCTCCCTCAAGTAAGGCTTCTGCCGGTGAGCCACCACCGGTCGACGGACACCATTACGCAGCGTCTGTTCCGCTGAATTCGAGGGTCTGTGCTCCTCCTGCACTTTTGTCTGCGCCAGACAGGGGAGCGGGAGGGAGGGTGGAGGAGGAGGAGGAGAGGGAGGAGCAGGGCCAGCAGCTCGATTTGAGCCACGCACCCACACCAAGGAATGCACGAGCCAGGCTCACCGGCCCCGCTCATCTATCTCTGTCCCTATCTGTCGCTCCCTATGCTGTCTCTCTCTCAACTCTCCATCGTTCAACTCAGCTTCCTTTACTTCCGTACACAGTAACTAGCCAACCCACGTGAAGACACAAAATAAACCCTCTCTCTTTTCCATCAAAACAAAGATCGCTTTTATGCAGTGGTGGGATGTATCTTTACTCAAGTGTTGGCCACTTAGTCACAGTCTGAGTGTACTAACCTACAACATTACACTCATGGACTGATTAGCGAGACAACAGGAACAGACAAGGGAAAGGGTCCCCTCCTACATAGACTTGAAAAGGCGACGTCATTTGTGGTTGTGTGTTCTTTAGTGCTCATTGCATCCCTTTAATGGCTTTGTTGCATGTCTTTATGGTCATTTGATGCTGCAGTTATTTATTTTTGTGGTGGTTTGAGTTTTCTTTCAGTGGCATTTCAGTCCAAGATAGAGTCCCCTGACTCATTAAGTGCATGAGCATGCATTAGGCCTGTTCAATAATCATCCATACTTGTGCTTCAGTACAATTAAGGGAATTCTGTGGAAACCAATATATTTATCTGACAGTTTTTAGTTACTTTACACATTGGATTTTACATAGAATTCTATGAAGCACTTTGAGCTGATGATACACTGACACAGATTAGAAACTATCCTGGTGCTTATAGAGTACCCAACACTCAACCGTACAACTGTAAAATGCTGCCTACACAGTACCAATACTCAATGTCAATCACAACTAAGTGATATAAAATATTCTAATTTTATTGATAACAGAAAGAACTCAAAAATATTGTGGTATATAATTGAGCCAGTATCTCTTGGCTCTTGTAATATTTTATTATATTCTATATGTATGTATAAGTTATACAGTTAATTAACCTCACTGCCCACATAGCACTACACTCTATCCTTTCAAAGCGGATTGAAATTACCTTTTTTACTAGTTCAGAGGATGGAGATATGTGTTGTATGGCTATTATAGTTCATGAAAAAGACTACGTCAGAGGTGGGTTATTTGCGATGAATAGCAAATAATCTGTCCTGCTGTCATAGTCAATTCAATGAAACAAAGGAATTCTTCCCTCATAGCACTATTGTCAAGTGGAGGGTGAGCTGGTTTAACTGCTGCATACACTCATGGATGGTTTGATCTGTAGTATATATTTTATCAACTGGTTGTCAGCCTTGAGTGGAGCAAAAGTACAATATTTGCCCATAAAAATTAATAATGGAAAATTTCACATTATTTTATTAACTGTTCAGACATAAAAGTTTAATTCCAGTGGATCTTAGTTGATCTGAGAACAGGTTTTATGATGATGAGTGTAAAATATCAGTATTCATCTTAAAAACCCAACATGTCGTCTGTGTTGTAGGACAGTGTTCACAGTGGTAGCAGCAACCCTGGACAGGAGGAGACTGAGGGTAATAACTGTCACCATACCTGTTTGTCTTTTGTCTGTTGCCACAGAATTCCTGAATCACCCACTCATGTCTTTCTATGATTTTAACTAACAGACCCAAATGACCAAGGTATCTAGTTACGTGGATGACATCCTGTGCAGATATTTACCAAGCTTTGTATCAGTATACAGCAGCCAGGTCCATTTTAGGGGTATGAGGTCTACAGTATCGTAAGTTCAGTGATGTCTAGCCCTGACTCCAGCCATCCTTCTAAATATAATCAGGCACGGCTGGGTTCGTACTGCAGGGCAGAGCTGGCCTATTGAGAGCCTTGTTAACTCCATTCCTTCCACTTCACAGTATAGCCATTTTAATGGCTGATACCACCAGGTCCCAAGTAACCCTCTGAGGTAATTTCCATTTAAGCATAACTATAAATTATAACTGTACAAACAACTGATACACAGGCGGACTAGAGCTTTTCGGTCCCCAAAGTTGATTGCCCTTTGCCCTGCTGATACTATTGATTTGGGGTCTTTTTTCCGGTGAATAATTGGTAGTTTGGTTCTGCCCTAGTTTGTCTATTGTTCATTTTCTCAGTGCTGGCGTCGACCCAATCTAATATATACTATTACTGTTGTACTATCCTGTAGGAAAAATCTGAAAACAAATTAAGGGTTTAGCCCTGGGTAGAAGGTATTGTAAATCTTTTGCTGTCAATGGAAATCCCAGCATTGCATCAATCTGACTTGTTAATGGTCTCTCATGAGTCGAGGGATATTGATATATATTATCAGTGACCTTCATCAATACTACTTCTGATACTTGTTTAACAAATTGGACTTTCTATGAATAATGTCTTCAGGTTACTGCACATCAGAAATGGCGTGAGCACCACACATTAATTTTTCTGTTTTAACACGTCGGCCTTATAAACAAAACCCTGCTGAGACAATACCTCATTTCTGTGTTTAACAATCCCTTTTTATGAAAACAGTCAAGACCAAATGGGAGAATGAACTGGAAACACACAGATCACCAAGCCAAGAGATAGGAGTATCAGGTCTGAGAGATTCATTCTTGTTCCATTAATTCTGAGCTCATTCAGTTCAAAGTCGTTTCCTGAACTCTGTTATTCAAGAAAAAAAAATCACACAAGATATAACAAGATCTCTCTCCGAAATTATGTGATGAATGTACAACTAGCCTGGAGGAGGCAAACCTGATTCACAGCTTCTTGTCCCAAGATGAAAATTATTGGTCTGAACACAAAACCACTCTCTGGAAGTAGTTAATATCTATAATAGAACCAGACCCTGTTTTGTAGTTGG
Organism: Lates japonicus; assembly: GCA_033238685.1. NCBI lineage: Eukaryota > Metazoa > Chordata > Actinopteri > Centropomidae > Lates > Lates japonicus. The sequence goes on along the minus strand of BRZM01000248.1, from coordinate 244,986 downwards.
CAGGAATCTCAGAGCTGATTTCCAACACTGTCAAAGGACAAAACAACAAATTCCTCACTGCTCAATCCTTACTAAGAATATTCTTCTTATGCACAGCACGAAAAAGGTCGAATTATGTCTCAATGGAATTAGCCAACACCACACCTGAAACATGAAGGTTCTTGTTGGGCGTATGAACTTAGAGTTTGATGAATCTGGCAGCCTATCATCTATTTTCGAGCCATTAAACATTAATACCGAGATCAAGAACTGCATTTAGATTTGAATTTTATGTTGTTTGTTATTCTTTTACTGAAGACTGTAGATGTCACTTTCATTTGACCACTACTTGTGTTCCATTTAATAATAACCACCCCTAAGTGAGAATTAATACTGTATGGTCACAACAGTAGCTAAGTTATTATTTTATTAATGCTTGGATACAGTGTAAAAATATTGTGATATCTAAAATTTTGTTAATATTGTTTTTGACTTTTGTGATGTACAACAGGCATATGGCCAGTAGTGTACAAGGCACATATACAGCCTATAGGACAAAAACATAGCTAGACAGACTGTGATAACTACAACTTACAGAGATATTTGAGCATGGGCCTCAGGAGTCGTCATCAAAAAGCTAACGAACTGTTGCTATGTGTGTGCATCACTGCTCTGTCCCCCACACACACATACACCTCTACACCAAGTTGTCATGTATAATGACACTTCATGACTTAATATACTCGTCCTCAACTGAATATACATATTCACGAATCCGAGGGCTTTTTTTTGTCCCTAAGAAAAGTCATCCACTGACAACTTTGGTGTGGATATAATCTAAAAGTTGTCCTGAAAAAGTGGCTTATGACGAAAACACACACCTCCACACACATATACACCTCACACCTGCTGTCAGTATGGTTGGCATGTGTGCACACACAGGACAGAGACTCCAGCGCTGCGTTTCCCGTTACGCGATTGCTGAAATGCACGCCCACTGTTGTGGCTTATATAAACGCCTCATTAGAAAGTGCACAATGACTGTGTGTTTGTATGTGTGTGTCATGCATTACATCAGTTCCAGGGCCTACCGCTGAGGTGCCATGATGTCTGTTTAAAGAACCTTGCTAGAAGTGGGATTAGAGTGACCTCGTGCTCAGGGAGGCAGTGGAGGGAGTGAAACAATATCTCTTCTGGTAGACACATAAAGTAAACCTTATATCGTAAATATCCTGCAACCCTTACCTTGAAAACTAGTGTCACATTGTATAAGCCGTGGTGTCCAGTGTTTCTCAATGGTTCATAACTTATAAACTTTTAAAATCCATGTTATGCTGTTTAAAAGAAATATTTAGACGACTGTGAAGTTATAATAATATATAATAATAATGAGATTAACATAGTCATAATGAGTGAATGTGAGCTACAGGGGCAAGTCCTGTATTAATTAGCTATCCTGCCAGCTCACCAATTAATATGTGCACCTCATTTAATCCCTACTTAAGCAAAGTGTTTTAGGTGTGTGACTTTGTGACTTTTTTTTCTAAGCTGGAAGTTCACTGTCTTGAATCTTTGCTAGGTACCTCACACATATCTTCTACACATCCATAAAATGGTGAATTTTGTTTTACACTTTTGTTTTTGTACTGATTCAAAATTGATATATAACTTGTTGAAAATTGAGGTTTAATGGTGCTGGTGATAGTTTGACATCTTGGACAAACTAGGCTAGCTGTTTCCCTATTTTTCAGTCTTAATGCTAAAGCTAACGTGACCGCTGTAACTACATAGCTCTCATACAAACATGAGGTGGCATCAGTCTTCTCATCTAACACCAAACACTAAAGCAAATGGGCTTATTTTCCAAATGTAAGACAATTTCTTTTACTACCTATTTAGGTCAAGTTTATTGAATGTTATTTGATTCACAGACAGGGGAGATATATTTTTTTCTTATTTTACCATTACATCCCACAGATCCAGAGTAGCACCCACACCATCACTTCTGAATCTGCCCATGTAGACATTGCTTTCTCCTTTGATCATCAGTGTGTGTAAATATCTGTGTGTGCATGTGTACAAGAGATAAAGTGACTTACCTCAATAGTAAACTCTATAAAATATTAATGGGAGCCTCATGAATATTCAGAGGGCTGGCTATGAATATTTAAACTATGATAGACATGTGGCCGGAGGTGACTAGACAGCCACAGACAAGAACGAACAAATAGACCTCCTCCTTTGCTTACCAACTCAATGAGAGATGCAGCAGTACAGCCTTTCTTTTAGGCTACATTAATTCTAATTAAGAATACATAATTTTGTGATTTTGTTGTCATGTGAACTGCTTTCAAGGGACAAGAATAATGGTCCTCACTGATGTTTTCAACACTACTGGCTTCTGTGTTTAAATGAAACAAACCTGCTGATGAGCTGTCACATACAGTATATAACATAACAGAATCAAGTTTTAATGTGTATACTATTTATACCATATATAGACCATATTATAGAACCATCACTGACATGTCATAACTGTACTGATTCACCCTCTTATTTTCATATCACCAGTTACATCCCTTACACAACTACTGCTAGCCCATTTGTTTGTGTTAATTCTGTACATTTGATTATCTTTATACTTGACATTATTTTTGCTGTTTGCACTAAACAACTATAAATTGAATCGAGTCAATCTCATTTTGTCATGTTAAAATACTGTATCTGATTCTAAATTATGTATGAAAGCACATTTAGTGCACAGTATGATAAAGCACCATTAATGCTCGCTCAGAAAATCTATTACTCTATATGAATTCACAGTGCTAATTTGCATACAATTAATTTTAGAATGCTGTTTTCAAATGATCCTTAGTGAAACTATAAGGGTCACTAGGTTGTAACAACTATACAGCCATTTTGTGATTACATTTCTTAATATGTGTTAATGTTCTATAAGAAACCATTTTACATGGTAATCTAAGGTAGTTAAAGGTCCTATGAATAGGTTACATCTTAAAATAGTGTATCATCTACCCAGAGTCACAATTCTGCATCTGCAACAGGGTTTACATTAGTAACAGAGATTTCACTATTCTACAGTTGGTAGGATGCAGACAGATCTCACTGCTATTTTGCATCACAAATTAAGAATTTGCTTGTAAATATCTGAAGATGTTGTGTGTAAATGTTAAGCTAAAGCTGCTGCAGAGGTAAGAAGGATAAAAGTGAAACAGAGCAGATCCAAGTAGGGTCTGGAGATTAGGATAGGAAGCACTTTAGTGTTAGGTTTTCAGAGGTACCATTACGTTTCACAGGACTGGCGATTATAATTTGAGCATCATTCAGTGTTTTTATTTCACCCACATTACAAACGAAGGCATTAACTCGCTTGATGATGCTCCTGTGGTCACACCTTCCGCCGTGCCTACGGTCTAAACTAACACTAACTGCAGAGTGCCTCAGGTAAAAAAGAAAAAAAAGATATACGGAGACCCTGATGTAGCTCTCTGGGGAAGAAGGATGATGAATTTAGATGCAGTGCGTCCAGCAGTCGAATTACAAGAACTATGAACACAGTGAAGAATAATATGAGACAAACGTGGGTTGGGCTGAGAGTGCGCACTCAGGAATTGTGCCAGCGCGGAAGCTAAAACAGTTAGGAGCCGGGAGTGGGTGAAGGAGGCATCAGTATGAAGAATCCCTGGTGACTGGTTTATTTTTCTGATCAATACAAAGAGTGACTCGCTGTGGATCTATTCCATACCAACGGAGATGGTCCGGGCGAACAAGTGCTCTTTGGACAAAGGCTAAAAGTCGATAAGTAAGCGGCCACCTACTTTGCGTATACTGTATCCAGTGTGAGAAATGTGTGTGAAGGTGAAGGAAGTGCACCTGTCAAGTGATAGACCTCAGCAGTGCAATGGCTGTGTGGGTTTGTGGTCTATAACGGATGTTTGACAGGCTGATGAGCTCTGGCACTAACACACTGCTTCCTCCACACATTCTCTCCCCTCCTCTGCCTGTCTTCTCATCTCTTCAGGCGGTGGGTGTAAACTCCCTCCTTTTTCTTCCTAAATGCCGCTCTTTCCATCTCCACTCTCTTCCCTCCTGCTCCTCAAATCCTTCTATGCATGTTGTTTTCGCTGATTGCGAGTTTGACAGGTCTTCAGAGAGAGAAACGCAGAGGGAGAGGAATCAAACAATCTCCTCAATTAGACAGCCCACCCTGGCGTGGAGTCAGACTCTCGCCATCTTCATCCCAGTTATGCTTGGTTTTCATCTTTCGCCATGAACACACTTTGTTCCCAAGTTGAAACACACTTGTTCCCCAACAAAGGCAGAAACCATTTAGCTTTGAGAAGACAACCCTTGATGACTTTGGTTTTGTTGCATCGAGAGGAGGAGTCTCTCCTGCTCTCTGCCTTAATTATTACATCCAGTTTGCCCCTGCGAAATTTGAAAGAGCTACATCGCTGACCACTAATGGCAGGGGCATTCACGTTACAAATGGTTCTGACAGATTTTGTCATAAGATTGTGTAATCTCATTTTCAGGGCCATTTCATAGCTTCCAGTGCACAATTGAGGAGAAGATGAGGAGGGCATGACCTGAATTGATGTCATGCAATGATTCATACCCACTAACTTCAAAAATGGAAAGATCCTGTTATACTTGTAAAATGATAAGTTTACAGTTTTTGCAAAGACTAGGGCACAGTACAATTTTAACCTCTTTTGGTTTTGTTTCACTAACCACATTCAGCTGTCACTTTGAGGAAGCCTGATGACTAAACAATCGAAAAACACACTTAATCTGCTGGTGTTGCTTCCTGCATACACACACACAGCAGAGACAACAGGCTACGAAGAAGAAAGTAAAACAGCAGGAGGCCAAGGAAGTGAGACAGCACAAGTCAAAGCCTGGACCTCCGGATGGTCAACAATGGGATGAGTCAATAGTGTAGTAATACCGTGGTGCACTGCAGCATACCTGGAGGGGCTAAGACCTGTTGATGCAATCAGTGGTGGATATCTCGAGTTTTCTTCTTTCTTCCCATCTGTCTCCTCTCCACTTGGCTGTCAACCTCTCGCAGCCCCCACTTTCCCATCTTTCCTCCCACAACTCACCACTGACTTCCTCTCTCTCTCTCCTCTCCTGCCCTCGTTATATATGTACCTGGAAGAACGCAGGCTCTGCAAAGTCCAGTTGTTGGGAAAAAGAAAATCAGCCATATTTTCCGATCCTACTTTGCATAAATTATGCTATTTTAGTCATGCTTTCTCTTTCACTTCTCTTTTGGGATTGTATCTTTATCCTGCTCATGTGATACTGCCTCCTAATTTTATTTCACTGTAAAGAAGACTGCATGTAGATACAGTTTCACTGTTTATTACTAAAGCTGTGCTGGGGTATTGAATGGATTTATTTATTTATTTTTGGCCCTGAAGCTCCCTTTATACAATTTTAGTTCAAGTATAAAAACAAACAGGTTGACATTTGAAAGATTTTCCTCTCACAGCAGTGACAAACTTTCTTTCTGGCTCCATTTTTTCCCTCATCCATCTTCTTTCTTTCTTTCTTTCCTACACATACATCCTCCTCCTCCCTTGTTCCTCCCATTCTAAGGAACTCAATCTTTTCCCTCCCTCCATCCAAACCTTCATTTCTTCCCTTCTTCCTTCCTTGTAATTGTCTTTCATCATTTCCTCCATTCATCACTCCCCTCTTTCTCCGCATCCTAACTCTCATCCTGTATCACTGACCTGGAAGCCTCGGAGCCTGTTCTCTCAGCCGTGGGCATCATGACCATAAGCTGAGTCGCAAGGCTATTTATATTTGTTCCTAATGAGGTGAGATTTCTCTCCGCCATAGCAACGGTCTCTATGGATACCCTGCACTTGGATACCAGATCCCATCCTGTTTTAAATGTCTTATTATGGGCTGCGCTTTCCCCCGTGTATCGTAGCCTAATTAATTCTGAATTATCACCCTTTGCTGTGTGAATGGTGCAGATATGCCCTGATATTACCATCGAGCCGACGGCATCAGCATGAGTTTACATCAAAAACACAGATTAACGTTCCACCGGTCAATTTGCAGCATCAAAAAGATCAATATTAAAGCACTTAGGCATGCAACCTGATGCACAGCTCACTTATTTTAAATTGTCAACTTCTGCGACAAGCTGAAGGGAGTAGGGACCTCTACAGGTGCTCTCATTATTTGGTCTGAAACACATACACACAGGAGGAGTATGTGTCTTTTGAGAGGCTGATGGGTGTGCTATTGATCAGGTCTGAGCCAAGTGAGGAGCCAGATGCAGCACGAGACCCAGGCAGCCGAGTTCAGATCATTAGAGGATCTCTGCGGCTGGGTTCACACAGGTGTTGAGACCCGCCATCTCATTTCCTGCCACAAAGCGAGACAACCAATCAATAAAGACGGCAGAGTTACTTCTGGAGAAAGCCACAGAGGTGTAAGCGTGCACACGCACACACACACACACACACACACACACACACACACACACACACAGATATGGACGGTCTGTGTGTCTTTGTATTTACAGTAAGACTTGGAAATGTTCCCCGCTTTCGCCCCGATGACAGACACCGAGACAGCTGCATGCACATGTACTCACACAGGTACACATACACACAAACACACACACACACCCTGACAGGTGCTGCATTGTTATGGCATGTCCAACTCTGGCAGCTTGTTTTCCTCAGACCTCTCACCCTGTGTGATGACTCAGAGACGGGGAGATGAAAGGAGAGGCAGGGACAGGGGGTGGGGGAGGAGGAGGAGAAGAGGGGCCAGGGTGGGGGGTGGGGTGGCCAATGGCCAGGGGACCCAGGGGACAGAGGGCCTGAGATAACTTCAGTTATAAGGAGTTAAATGATGTCATTAATGCTACTAAAGAAGATTACTTTGATACTCCTCTTTCCATCTTACATATGCAAGCGATGACATGTGTCTGGCCTTTGTCCCACTAAAGCAGGTGGCAGCAATGACGTCCGTCTTCTTCCCAGCAGCACGCACACACACACAAACACACACTAACACACCTTCTCTCTCTCGCTCTGTGCTCTCCAGTGTCAGTCCCACTAGATTCTATCGTGCTTGAAATTCACCCATCATATCGGGTGGCCTCACCGCGCAGCTCACTGACACAAGGGGCGTGCTCGCATTGCAAAGACACCCACACGCACGCACACATGCACACGCACACACACAGGAACTCACCGCGCAGTGGACTGACTTGATTATACAAGCGGAGCAGCTCAACCTGACAGAGGAACAGGCACCAAAAAGGAAACACGAAAAGAATATAAAAAGCTGACTTGCCCGTGTTGTATAAGCATGTTTGTCTTCCCACTCGCCTACCCTCACCCACACAGGTTAGATCCAATAGCTGGTTCCAGGCCTCTCTATCTTGCAACACAAACATCTCCGTGTGAAGGAATATTGCAGTCGAGTTCTTTTTCATAATCTCTTCCCTCTACACCCACACATGCACAGAGTGAGGGTGAGGAGAGCGGGGGTAAAAAGGAGGCTGGTAAAAGAAAATGAAAGAGGTGGGGGGGCGGAGCGGAAGAGAGAGAGAGAGAAGTGCTCATGAGAGCCAGGAGGTAGTTGTTATAGTAACTGTGTCTCTATACCTGTCAATCAGAGCTATTTCAGGCATCTCGCTTCTATGGGGAAAAAAAGAAAAAGAAAACGTACATACCAGGGCCAGAGGGCTGTTTTGCTGAGGCAAAATTATCAGCCAACGCACATGCACTGATACCGGCAACTTGTAAGCTGATAGACTGATCAAATTAACACCGTAAATGAGATTTCAGCACTATGTCATTCTTACTTTAAAAAAAAAAAAGATTCTCACATTTCTACTTCACACTGCAGTTTATAAAAAGAATACAAAAAGCAATATGACAGCCAGAGCATCTGCACACTTTTCTGCACCAAAGAAGGGTTATCACAGTTTTTTCAATTACACCAGAGAAAAAGCTGCAAAAAGAGGTGAATTAAAGCTGCACCTCCTTATCTTTTTTTTCCCCTCACAGCCCTGTCAGATAAACCTAAGTAACCTCTCACTGACATCACTCATCATGTTTCTAATTTCATTCCAGTTGATTTTAAACTAGATACTATTTAACAGTGTCACGCTGAAGCTGGACCTTCCACCATTTATTTATCCATTACGTTCAACTAATGCTATCAACCATTCATCCAATACTTAGTTTCATGCATTTATCTATTACCTTTACCCAACTAGCGTTTTTAAACCATTTATCTGTTTCACTTTTAAATAAATAGCTCAATAGTTTATTGTTTTTTGCCTAACTACTCCAACTTTACAACTTGATTCTTTACTTTTAAATAGCCATTTGAACTGATTTTTTGTTAACTATTTCAACCATTTATTCTCAATTTTAGCTGACAGTTTAGACTTCCTAGCTCGCTTGCTAATTAGTTCTCACACTCTCACTCCCAACACCTGCTTTTACAAATGAGTTGAGCTGCTCACTATCTTTACATGTCCCCTCTGGCAAATGAGAAAAATAGCCCTGGGGTTGCGACTCTCTGTATTAGAAAATATGTTTCCTTAATGAAGAACTTCTGTATAATTATCAACATCCTAGCCAAAGAAAACCCTCTTATTCAGCCCTATATTGCGGACAAAACACATGGTGAGGAGGAGAGAAAAAGCCAGGAGAGAGAAAAGAGTGGGGGAGTAAGAATAGTGTGAGCACCAATATGGCTGAGTGCTGAGTTTGGGAGCCATTAGGCAGAAGGTAATTAATACCTGTCACCGCAGTGCTCTGTTCGCTGCCTTTATTCTGTTTCAGACCAATTAAAATATGACACTCCTCCAGTGGAGAACGTCTTGTTAAAATTAAGCGCCTGAGACACACAGACACCTTTGATAAACACATCTAGAGCTACAATTGGCTTTGGCAGCAACGGCATGCTGTATAGATAGATAGGGAGGGAGAGAGAGAGGGAGAAACATGGCAGTGTGTATGTGTTGTGTCACTTCCAGTAGGAGGTGAGCTGTTAGATCTGATTAAAAGTGTGTATCCTTCCTTGTGAGTTTCACTCTCTCCACACACACACACACACACACACACACACACACACAGTGGAGACTGACGTGATGTTATGAGACATGTATGAGGCAAGAGATGCAGGCCAGTGAGACAGCTCACTGCCAAGTAGTTTGGCTTGGAGAGCAGGACAGACAGTGGTAGCCAAAACAGATGAGCCAGGGGAGAGGAGGAAAAAAAATGGAGGAGAGAGCAGCTGAGGATATAAAAAGACAGGTGGTATACAGAAAAAAAAAAAGATTAGGAGCAAAGGAAAATATGATGAAGAGAGCATGATAGGAGGAAAAACAAAAAAATGGGAGAGCGCAGAGGGAAAAAATGAAGTGAAATACTGGTGGATTCTTTTTTTTTTAAGAGGTTGACAGTAGGAACTCAAGTAGGTGATCCGTCACAGAGAAGAGAGAGAAAATGGAGAGGTGGAGTGATGGATGCAAGCAAGGACCAACAGCTCTCTTCCTGCCATCTCCATGCATCACACTTCCAGACATCCACTAGCTGCCCATCCTTCCTGCACACACACACACACACACACTCAGACACCTTTTACACTGAGCACACACACACAGGGAGGGAGATGGCGAGAGTCATTGAGTCTCCTGACACTGAATAAATATCTGGGGATGAAAACTCTATCTGTGGAGAAATCACCTGCGGGGAAATATGATTGGATGAGATCACGACCTCACTGGGACGTAATTTGCATGTCATCTAAATGGGATCTGCCCCCAGTGCTCGTGGAGGTCAAAAGGCGTCCGATTAGTTGAATGGGACGACTCCCTCCCTGATTGGCTGAAAGGAGCAACAATGGCAGGTGAAGTGCCTGCTCTGCTTGGTGCTGCTGCTGCTGCTGCTCCCCCTGTGAGCTGCAGGACTGCCCTCTTCTGGCTGCTTTACAAACCTCCACAATTTGATTAAAAAAAAAAAAAAAACAGGAATACACACAGACACACAATCAAGACACAAAGCATATAAAAGACAGACAAATTCACAGCTTTTAAAACTGATTTGTTGTTTTTTAATCACATTAGAGGCTGAGGAATACTGCATCAACACAAAAACTTTGGTACCTTTGAAATTGTCTCAATTAACCACATACAGAGTCTTATTTATACATATATTTATATAATAGAACCCATTTCTCCCACTTGTGCCTCTGGTTGTAGCAACACAGAAATATGCCACGTTCCTAATTTGGAGAAAGAGCAAGAGGCGGAGCTCTCAACGATCATCATCTACGATAGAAAACCACAAACCATCATTTTATAGGTTTATACATCAATGACATCAGTATTCATTACAAAAAATAGGAATGGTTGATAGAAGCACAGGTTTGATTGAGTGGGTGGGGTTGGGGGAGGAGGTGAGGATGCGGCTGTGCCTCCCATCTGATGTGTGACTGTGGCCACCCATCCACCCACCCAACACACACACACACACACTCCAAAACCTGGAGATGGGAGAGCCATCCCGGGGATTCTGCGTGCCTCCATGAGTGTTGTACAGCAGTCCAGCCCAGACTAAGAGTCAGTTATTAATGAAAACCAGTTAGGGTTTAAATTAAGCAATTAACAAAACCATTAGAAAATGAGTACATAAAAAATAATCTTGAGGAAAGAGGAGGGGGGTTAGTGCATTGATGAAAGTTGAGATAGTTTAGGAAAAAGTGCTGTCGGAGCCCAGAAAACATGAGCCGAGATAAAAGGAGGAGGGTGAGATGGCAAGAAAACCTCGGTGAAAGATGAAATAAAGTATAACAAAGTATTAAAGGGTTTCAGGGAGAAGTGCAAGCAGCTCTGAGGTCGCCATTCACTTTTCTACAGCTGCTGTTAGTGAGAAAAAAAGAAAAGGAAAGGAACAGATGAAAGGGAGCCAATGGAGATAAAGTGTTATTGCTGGGGGTATTTTTTTTATTTGGTGTTAACATGTGAGAAGGGGAATGAGGGGGATGGAGAGGAGAGTTATTGTTGAGGGTAGTAGGGTTGCTGCTGTGGCGGTTGCTGGGGGTAGCCGGGGTAGGGCTGTCCGGCGGGAGGGGCTCCTGGGTATCCTCCCTGTCCCGGAGTTGCCTGGTACGGCATGTAGGGCATGTTGGGCATGTTGTACTGGCCGTAAGCGTAAGGGTTGTAGCCCATAGGCATCTGAAAGTACCTGCATGGACATCGCAACAGAGAAAACAAATGTGAGTGATGTTTCAGTGGTCACATATTAATTTATTACAGGTCATTTTCTAAGCCAAGTGTATCGGTTTTCAGAACCCAAATTGGACTAAGTTGTAAAAGTTTATCAGATAACGAACTTCATTTTACCACTGAAGTTTTAGGGAGGACCAGTGCAAAGTAATCATGAAGAATAATATGCTCTTTCTATCCTGACATCATTTAGAGTTAGAAACGGGGTTAAGGTTCTATAACATTTTAGGAAAAGACAGTCTTCAATCTTCTGCAAGTAGCTGAAGGTAAAAATAACCACAATTTAAATATTTGAAATCAGCATTTGTTGGCTGAAAATCCAGAAAGATGGCAGCCTATTTAATATTCACAATCTGTAGCTACAACCTGAAAATGAGATGAGCAGCTCAAGATGTGAACTGTTGATTAAATATGTATTTTACATATTTTACATTGTAATCAAAGCTGTAGCTGAATTATTTTTATACCTTATTTTTCACAAGCTACTCACCCCAAATACTGGAGATCCTGCTAGTGATCAGTTAAAATGATGAGCTTAAAATGTTAACACAAAGCTGGAAGATTCACATCAAACTCTACAGAAGGCATGTTAACCCAACAGCAGCCACGATTATTTTCAGCCTTTACAAAATGAACATTAGCCAGATACAACTGGTAGTGTTTGATGGAGAACTCACCCTGGGTAGCCCTGGTAAGTGGGGTAAGGTGGTCCCTGGGCCTGGTTGGGTGGCACCACAGGTGGTGGGTTGGTGGCGGGAGGGCCAGTGGGTGGCGTGTTGGTCGGAGTGGTGGCGGCTGCTTGAGGGTTGAAGCTGGGAGGAGGTGGCCTGGCTGGGGGCTGGGGTTTGGCTGGGGGCTGCTGCTGGGCTTGTTGAGGCTGCTGAGGCTAAACAGCAGAGAGAAAGAAGACAGATCGATATATAACTGCCTGCCTTTTATAAAGTTCAGTGGTACTCAGTGTTTGTGAGTTGCTGCTTACAAATACGGTCCTGGGTGCAGGGGTTGGGCCGGCGGTGGGGTTGCTCTGATAGGCAGGAACATTGAAGGATGGAGCACTGGGCTCTCGGGCGATGCTCTGCTGCAGCTCCCTGAAACCAGGATGAAAACATTACAAACATTGCCGGTGCCTCAGCTCCTCGGGTGGCCTGACCCACCTAACCAGCTCATATCACACAAACCAATCAAATAAAAGAAAACAAATCAGACAAGTACGTACTTAAGTAGTTCATCCCGTTCTGTCTTGCGAGCGAAAACAATGTCGCTGCATTTGTTCTGGAACTTAAGCAGGATTTCTGTCAAGTCGTTGTAGAACTGAGGCGGGAGAAACAAAAGGGGACAAAAATAAATCACCTAGCTTTGCAAACAAATAAAAAGTAGAAAAACTTTTCTGACAAGATATGCATTCCTGCAGTACAGTTCATCCCTGCTGAGGCTCGCGTGTGCCGGTGTGTTGTGCTGAGTGAGTACCTTGGTGCCTTCGCGCAGGTTGCTGCTGATCTCAACGTAGCTGTCGTGGGCTGAAGCCAGCTTCTTCAGGACCTCCTCCCTCTGGTTGGCCTCCGTGTTGGACTGCTTCAGACTGCTGAACTCCTGGTGGGACGTCTGGAAGGTGATCACAGATTGAAACAGAAAAGATCACAGATTGAGGAGGTTAACCTCTGAACCTTCTTAGAACATGAGTAGATTTATGAGCAGTAAACTATAAATTATTCGTTCACACAGGATGGTACCATTCAGAGAGCAAACTGGGTTTTACTCACTGTTTGGACTTTATCTGCACCTGTTGTGAGAGCTGCTTGCAAATGTTCTTTGTTTGATTCAGGTAATGCGTCGGCGATTCCAGTAAAGAAATTCACTTTTTGTTTGCTTTGCTTCAGAAGGTCAAATTTCATTTTAGCTACAAACACCCTTTAAGCTAGTGAAATGTTCAAAGTCACTTCACCAGAACAGAATAACAGAAAGTGTCTCTTCAACAAGAAGCCAACTCCTGTGTGTTTATATACCTGAACTTGTCCCAGCAGCTCTTCCTGTGTGTGGAGGGTGGCCTGTACCCTCTGGTTGTAGGAGCCGTACAGCTGGTCGAGCTGGGAGAGTGACAGCTGCTCCTCGTTGATGGCCCCGTCCTGGGCGAGCGCCGTCAGGAAGGCGGTGGACATGTCAAAGGTCACGCTCTTGATCTCTCCTTCCAGGCTCTCCCTCTCCTTCTTCATCTCGTCCAGCTGGGCGAGCTGGGAGCGCAGCACGTTCACCACCTGGAGTGGAGACGGACAACACAACTTGACTTTTTCCATCCTTTCTCAGTGCGCTACCCTACATTAACCCTGATCTTTCACCATGTGTCGTAACGACTGCATCCTACAGCACACCTCGACACCTTTTTGTTTTTCACTTTAGCATGGATGCAGCGTTACTTAAGACGTGCACTTCTTCACTCTTTCCCAGTTCTGCTTGCTTAGTTCTTTAAGTTCCCCAGTGAAACACAATGCAAAGTCAGCAAACAAAATGAAAAATGGAGCTACTGTGGGGAGGAGGGAAAAGAGCCATAAAGCACACAATGTCCAACGGGTGTTTGTGTACAGCAGGTTTCTATGTTTATGTGGCACTCAAAATATCCTGGGATGAGGTGGCAGACAGCAATAAAAAGTTTTAGTTTTACATTAAGTGGCCACACAAAGAAAGATATTAAAGATGAAAATACAGGTGCGCAGACCTCGCTGCCTTGCAGTGTTTTGGTCGGGTTGGCAGAGGGGATGGCAGCGTTTAGCTCGTCCTCTGGTTTACACAGCAGGGTGATCATGTCACAGTGGGCGCTGTAGCGGTCCCTCACCACCTGGTCGGCCTGAACAGCCTTGTCCAAGATGTTGCGGAAGTTAGCTCCCTCTGGGGAGGAGAGATGGGGGGAAGGTTAGAGAGACAAAGAAAGGAGGAAAGGAGGGACAGATGAGGACTGTGGTCAACAGTGCATACCTGCACGAAGGGGCTTATACAGGTCTCCAGAGGCGGTTCTGTTCCAGCGCTGGTTGAACTTGGTTCTCAGCTCATTGTCTGTTGTCTCTTCATCATCCAGCATCTTCAGAGACTGATGGACAAAAACACAAACATACTGAACGCATGCAGGAAATATAAAGGTCTTAACAACGCACAAATTAGACAATCTGATGACTATCATTACTCATTTACATGGGTGGTGAGTGCAGAGGTATTACTGACTTTAGAGGACTATTTTAGAATTCGCTGTACATTTACTCAACAATCTGGCAACAATACAGTACACACGTTGATGTAGGGCTGCAGCTAAGTTATCGTCATAATCTATACATTTCTTTGGCTCAATTGTTTTTTCTACAAAATGTCAGAAAGTAGGGAAAAAAGCTATTACAAGTTCTGAGAACTCAAGGTAACATCGTCAAATTGCTCATTGTGTCTGACCAACAGTCAAGTCAAGTCAAGTCAAGTCAAATTTTATTTATATAGCGCCAATTCACAACAGAAGTTATCTCAGTGTACAAGCAAAAAGTATTCAATAAAAGACAGAGGAACAACACTATCCTTACATTTAAGAACCTTAAATCATTAAAATACGTGGTATTTTTTCTTGATAAATAACTTAAAAATTATTACTAAACATGTTGACGATTGTCTATTTCTGCTCAATTCTGCCAATCAACTTATCAATGAATTGTTTCAGTACTTTCATGTCTTTTAAAAAAGTAAAAATCCTGCCTAGAGATAGCATTTTAAATAAATAAATAATACACAATCTGCTTTTTGGCCAACAGAAATGTACTTTCCTGTTTTTTTATTTTTCATTTTCAGTTATTGTGCTTTGTCTTTATACAACAGAACTGCCTACTTTTTGGGGGGAAATTAGGACATTTTTTGGTTTGGACTTTTCAACTCTGCCAGCAAACTTGGAAGCAGATTGTGTTTTATGTTTTATGTTTTTTCCCCCGTCTGTTTATTTGTTTGTCAGTACGCTGTCTCAAAAAACAGGGTTTGGCAGGAGCTGGTGGACAGACAGTCCTTGGCCCAAAGATCAGTGGATTAGATTTCAGTGATGATCCTGATCTGGGATTTCCGCCATTAGGAACGATTATGAGTTTTTAGGATTCATGTGTTCTTCTGGTAGTGGTGGTGGAAAAGTCCAAGTCGGCTGATGAACAGCATCAGATTCATATGCTACTTTGTCAAGAAAGCAAAGCCATATGACAAACAAGCTGTTCAAGAGGCTCTACTTCTAAATGTGCCTTCTTTACTTTTTAAAATGGATTCAGGATTACAATGTGCAGTAAGGTGAGAGGTTACATCACTGGCATGTGGTGTAGTAACACATGTATAATTCAGTGTGTTTCTATTCGTCTCTGACCACCAACCTCGTCCAGGATCTCTCTGTTGCGAGTCAGGAGCTCGGGCAGGTCTTTGATTAGCTGCTCGATGCTCTGCAGTCCTCCTTGCTGCACAATGGATCTGGCCTTCTCAGCAATGGATTGTGGGATAGAGTCTCCTGACAGGTCCTCCAGAGCAGCTGGCAGGTTGAGGGATGCCAACACCCTGATGGACAGTTACACATCATCTGTCAGGTATTATGGTTTCTCAAACATCAAACACCTATCACCAGGTTACGATGTTCTATAAAAAAAAACTGCTTTCATAAAGTTAAATTTGAGTCTCGTCCTGTCCGTAATGACAATTTTAATTTAGATGATTAAAGTTATGTACTATTTTAAATGAAAAAAGACGCCTATTTTTAATTGAAATAATATAAATTATACTGTACTCATCTTTTTGTTGAATCAAATACTGCAAATTGTTAAGCACTTATTAGTTTCTTCAAATTGTGCAACAGAAGTGCTTGACTGTTACTTAGGGCACTACAATAAAAACACAAGTATTTTTATCGACATTTTAATGGTATCGGGTGCGCTATTATGTAATGAATTTTTAATAAACCCATCCATGTGTGGAGACACAATGAACATGCTCACTGGAAGACAACTACACAAATACACCTGCATACTGACATAAACCAGCACAAGCAGAGTTACTCATACAGACACAGGACGACGTACCCGTTGCAGAGATTGGTGGCCTCCCTCATCGAGCCCACCAGTCTGTTCACAGTCTCAGCCTTCCTCTGGTTGTAAATGCTCATGGACTGCTGCACCGCCATGGGAACCATCTTCTCAAACAAGTCTGCAGAGGAGAGGAGACCATAAATGACTGATGTCTGAAGTTACCCGCTCCCCGTACAATGAGTCTGAGGTGGTGTATTTAGGGAGTTCGGGTGGGATCGTGCCAAAATAAAAAGCAACTTAGATGGCAGCCATTAAGTCTTTCAAACGTCTAAGGGAAATTTGCTTCTGAATTTCTCAACTCACAGGTCATTTTTACAATATCCAGGTGTGTTTTCGTTTAACACCATAAACCATAATGAATCATGGGAAATATCACACAAACAATGTGCCGACTTCAGATTATGGCATTTAAATTTGACATCATAATATGCTTTTGTAAAACACCTGAGATATACACAATTATTTTCTTTCTTGCAGAGATGAGAAGATCAGATGAGAAGATCAAATCAACTCTCACATTTCGGTAAATAAACGGCTACAGCTAGCAGTCAGTTAGCTTAGCTTTGTAGAAAGACTGGTAAAGGGGAAACGACTAACGTGGCTCTCTCTGAACATAACAAAGAGTAACTACCAGCACTTATTAGCACATTACATCTTGTTTGTGTAATTAGCACAAAAACCGAAGTGTAAAAACGTCACACTGCAGTTTCACAGTGGGTTACGTGTGCAACCTTTTCTCTACAAAAAACTCTACAGTAACGTCCTAGACGTCTTCTTCTCACTATGAAGTTGCAGCGAAGACGTTTTGTAAACACTTTTCTCAGAACTCAAACTATTCCTTTAAAGCTTCTAATGTACTTGGATGTAGATACTTGGTCTCTCCAAGTGTATCAATCCATCTTGACAATGGGGAACAGTGATAAGTTTCTGTGTATTGTACCTGTGAATTTCTGGCTGAGTGGAGGTGTGATGGTGGTGGCTTTGACCAGTGCTGCCTTGCCGATATGCTCCAGATCCTTGACTTCAGGAACGCGGTCATGGTAGATAAAGTCGTTGTCTTTTTTGGCGGCTGTGAGGGCTCGGTTGATCTTGTCACTCAGGTCCTTCACACTCACATACTCGTCGTAACGAGAAGCCACCGTCTTCACCAACTCTGCAGCGTGCTGGAGCGATCAACAGAGGAGAGAAAATTGAGGAAAAAATTGCTTTATGAGTTCATGTTTTGTTTTTTTTGTTTTGTTTTGATGTGGAACATCAAGTTAAATTTGTTTTGTTAAGTTTACACAGGCATTAGAGATAAGAATTCATCCAAATGATGATAAATGAGTAGCTACATCACCTGAAAATGTGAGAATGTGAAAGCTGTGTACCTGCAGGCGAGCGATCTCCTCTCCAAAGCGCTTCTTCTGCTTGGCCAGGACGCTCTGCTGCAGCTCTGCGTTGGCCTGCCTGATGCAGTGCTTGGCCGCTAGAACCGGCAGCACTTCCTGAAAATAAAAATACTGACCAGGGAGAGGCAACCACAGAGCAACACGCAGGCCACGCAAACAGATATATACACGCACATACACACAATGGCAAGGCAAACCACATAATGGCAGATGCACACCAGCGGAGTCAAATCACAGATGACATCACAAAAGCCAATCACAAACAGGCACAAGCAGTCAGATGTGTGCAAACACAAGAGAAGCGTGCACACACACGCACACACACGCACACACACACAACCAGTGCCAGCACCACCACCACCACAAGGGATGCAGAAAGAAAGGAAGACGAGAGAGAAAACAGAACAGGCCATGAGTGTTTAACCTTTCAGCAAAAGCTGTTACACCTTCATCAAACGTCCCACAGCCATGTGTGTGTGTGTGTGTGTGTGTGTGAATATGACGGTGCATGTGTATGTGTAATTATACCGTGTAGAACACAGATGTTGCTTTTTGAGATTTGGAACAATGTCCCTGACCTTGTCTTCTGTGTGCAAACAAAAAGTGACATCTTTATTCTTAAAAAATACAAGCTAATGTGTGTAGAGCTGCTGTCACTGATGAGACCTACACACTTTATGACAGAACACAAATAATTAGGGATGTCCGATTAAATCAAGGTACCATCTGTAAATATATAAATCTGTTTTGTCTGCACAGTTCTACAAAGTTCTAAGTTCAAAGGTCGGGTCGCACTAATAAAAGGACAGAAAGACCCCAGGAGATAGTGAAAATCTGCTGCTAGGAAATATTGACAGTCTGTCTAATTAAAAACAAACAAATGTTTGTTTCAAAAATTGTTCCTATATGCATCAGAGCTGATTGACAGATGCCAAATGTAAAAAAATATTAAAAGATGCAGGATCAGTATTTTGAACTCAGAATACAACTTTTTTTGTGTCTTGTTTTGAGCATTGAGCAAGTGACTCATTTCATGCTTTTCACCTAGTTTGATTTCATTAACTGAAGATAATCTAGGTGAACTTGAGGTGGTGTGTTTCAGTCACAGTGTTAGACAGACAGTAAGTACTTCAGATGCCCATGATAAGATGGTAAGAAACCAATCAGAATGAAACTGCAGTTCAAAGTAGTAACCAACCAACCCAGAGGAAAACAGGATGGAAATGGACCGAGAACAGAGAGATTGCAATTTGACAGTCCCACACCTGAGTACCACTCTTCAGACTTTATTTCACACAAACTCACACATACAAAACAATACACAGAATCAGACACACTAAACAAATGCTAAAACCACACAGAACTAAACTCTGTATGAATCTCCACCACACTGAACACATGGCGGATCAGAGTGTGTGTTTTGTTACTTATTCTGGTTAAACCTAATAGTTTTAGTTAATGTAGCTGTAACCTTCATATATACCTTAAGGTTGTCTTTTGTACTGAAGACTGCTTGAAGGTCATTACAGAAATTCGTCGCTTGATTGGCCAGCTTTCTATGATGACAGTATCCTTCATCTTATCTGTTGGTTGAACAAGCCACTTTAAAGTCACAGCAATCGTACATCAAAACACAGTCAAGATAAGATGCTGTGTTCTTTGCAACCATTTGTCACACACTGATCACATACTGATAACTGACGAATACACCACACATTAGATGTCATATAACAGATTAATTCTGAGTGGTTTTCAGAGTGTTTCTGTGATTGCAATCTGCTGCATTTAATCCATTTACAACAGTGTTAATGCATCTCCACAGCCTACAAAGCGTAGAAACGACGACAACAAAGTCATCCATCTCAGCAAAAAACATATGTACATATATATATACACGATAAGATGATGTGTTTCAAAACTGTTAAAGCGAAAAACTCTAATAAGCAAATCTGAGACAGAACTGGGACAGAAGCTGTGTGGAGCCTGATCAAACTGCCTGCTGCTATAGCTAGAAATTACCTTAGGGTAAAAATACTGCGAGGTGTGTAATTAAAGATGCTATTTATTCAAAGTACAATTATTTCAAGCTTCACTTATATCAGCAAGACTGGTAGATGTGACAGCAGTGTCCTAAACACTGAAACTTTTCAGACTCCATTACTGAGCAAAACATCAAGTAGTAGTCTGTGTGATGCACTTTAAAGTAAGGCTGACTGAAAATGGATCTGTGGTCTCCTTTTCGAGTATCTATATGACAGAAAGAGATAAATCATAATGATGCTCTGCTGAAAGGCCTGGGAGTCCCTATAGCAGCTTTTAATGTTTCAGTTCAGGCGTGTTTTGGTCTTTGGGTACCTGAAGTAGCCTGAGGAAGAAGACCTCCCTGGGCCTGGGCCAGCATAATGAGGCTCAGGGTGCCTACAGTTTCAGGGGAGATGTCCATGGTGGGCCCTGTTCAGCGAGACAGCACTGTGTCCTTGATGTGACCAAAAGCTCCACTGGCCAGCTGATGAGACATGATAAAAGAGAAACAACAGATGAGACACTAACATCATGAGTGAAATGTACAACCCTGGATGTCCTGACTGCACATCATCAACCCCCAGTGTCTACTGAATCATCATGTTTCAGCTCGGTCAAGACCTGGTGGAAACAATCAACAAATAATCAAATTCATGCCACCATGCCAACATCTCTCTGGTTGCAGTGTCTCAACAACAGCTCTTTTCTGCTCTGTTGCCTACATGCTAAACAGCCAGTTTCCCAAGAACAATTTGCAGCACTGCTAACACACAGATCGTAGATGGTCATGATGTTTGTTCGCAAAAAGGCTTCCGCCAAGACTAGATACATTTAAAAGTCCTGCATGCCTCTAACCTGCTCTGGCCTGGGTCAAGGTTTAACCATGACAAAATTGTATGGAATTCACTGCTCTTTTGGCAATACCTATTTACAGACAACTGACCTAGAATGAAGTGAGGAATCTGACTTGGCCTCATCATACGGAGGAACTAGTTTTTCTGTTTGTTTATGTCACTTCTCTTAAGTCTGGGAATCAGGGGAATTAATGGTATGATTTACCTTCTGACAAATATTCAGGAAACACAGATACAAAATAAATATAGGACACCATGCTGTGTACAGTAAATAAATGTAGTGCAGCTGTCAAAATAGCTGTTAGCATATACCACCATGAATCAATACATCTGACTGATCAGGAAAACAGTATATAACACTGATATTTCACAGTTATTTCCACCTGAATTTAAAATCATGCTGTACAAGGTCTATACAACTGTGTGGCGGTGCACCCACCCGATAGTATTTGGTCAGCAGCCTCAGTCCCTCATCGCTGTCCAGTTCTTGCCCTGAGGCACCTGATCACAGCGCTGCCATGAACAACACACACACGCCTTCTCATAACCCAAACTGGCCAGAGCTGCAACACAAAACATTGTGGTTTATTTTATGGACAACTTAGTCTTACTGAATAGCATACTTTCATAGCACACTGGCAGAGTTTGTGATATTAAGATTCATTTAATTTTCCGACTGCTAGAAACTGATTATGACACAGAGGACAGAGTGAGATGTTTTTCATCCCTTGCCGATGTTTCACGGGATATCAAACCAATTTTCTTTTGGCCTATTAATAGTTGTTTGTGGTTGGTATCTAACCAACATTTCTGCTGCTTCATCTACATTTTTTGTCGTTTGAGTAAACTGGAAAGATCACGAAATGAGCTCCCACCCACTCACAGAGGACAAAAGATTCAAGCGAACAGAATAAAATGTGGTAAGTGTGAACTGCAAACAGCGGCAACCAGGGATTTTTTCCACTTTCGCTTTTTCACTTCATATGGACTTTCTGAATTTAAAGATTTCTTACTTTTATTTAGTTTTTTGCTTTGACCACCTGTTATTCTCTGACCCTGACAAACACTTGCTGCAACACACATACCTGTGTCAGTCTTCTCCTTCACAGACTTGACAGTGGCTATTTTTTCTTTAACCCTATACAACACCTTTTGTTAGCCTGTTTCTACGAAGTAAAACAGGACCTATTTACGGTTAGAACGCATTATGTGTGTGTGTATGTGAGTGACACATAGACACAGATGGATTAAAGCTAGTATGACAGATATAAAATCTTTGAGGGCAGTTTCGCATTACCTTTCTTCACCTCTAGTAATATTATTTCCTCCTTGTGCCAACTACATCACTATGCACTACTCATAATACACAGATATTCTCCCCACAGACACAAATGCACTTGGTAAGAGGCTGCACCTACCTATTTGACCGAGCCCCTAACAGCCGCATCCTTTATCAAAGGCATCCTTCCATGTGAAGGTTACAGAGCTGAAAACAGAGAGAGGCCAGTTGAAGTTCCCCTGTTTGGGATCCATATGTTCAACCCACAATCATGTGTGCTGTACAACTAATTACCTGGCTAGAGAAGGGAAAACTTAAATTCGACGGCACAGCCGGTCATAGTATCTGTAGAGAGAAAGAAATGACAGAATGACAGTATTAAAACATGTTTTTGTATCTAAACCCAAAATACTTGTTCTAATTGTTTTATACAGATCATATGTCATGATTTTTAACTGGAATGAGAGAAAGGTTGCTATAGATTGTTACTGAACTTTGTTAAAGTTTGAACTTATTAAAGTTCAGTTAAAAAGAAGAAAAAGAAAATGGCTGTGCAGTAAATCATAATTGAGAAACTGCAAAGAGGTAGTATATTTTGACATTAACTGCTGCTCTGTGGTTTGAGGAAGCTCTGACTTTTCAGACACTGACAATGAGTCAGAAAATATCAGGACAGGAGGGTACACTGCGCGCACGCCGCACGCACACACACACACACACCCAGAGACACAGACACACACACAGATACAAAGAGTCTGTGGACTGCTCTCGCCTTCATCTAACTGCATTCTGACTATGATGTGAACAGTCTATTAGGTATGACAACATGGTTAGGGAACTTAGTACCAGTTCATCCACTCCGCTTTTCCAGCACCAAGAAAGACTTGAGGCAAACGAAACTGGGTTTATATATAGATCTACCCACATACACAGTTTGTTATCCTTATGTTTCCACTCAGACAGACAAGGACAAACAAACATGCATGCACAGAGGAAAGCTGAGATGAGGTGCTATCTAGCTGACTGAAGAGAAAAGAAACGTCCCATAAAAACAGTCGGTCAACACGGGTGATATTAACAGCTGTGTGTCTGCTCGCCTGTGAAAGGATAGGCCTGTCGCCTGGCTACCTGGCACATTGCTAACAGACGATATGTGCAGGAGCCAAGGAGCCGACAATGCTATCGGCCAGCATTAGCAGCCAGTTTGAACAGACATGCTAGCTTCAACTCGGCCCCCTAATAAGCCAAGACCAGGCATCTACAACCCACAGGTCTCTACAAATTACACACAAAAACTCAAAAATATCTACATGTAAGTCTTAAAAGGTAGTTATAGGTAGAATGAAACAGGGGATAATCTTGGCTGCAATACTGATATAATCTTTGAGGAGAGCCTAATCTTGGCTAATACAAGACTGTTCTTGCACTGCAGCTAAAAAAGTAACTCATCGAGAAAAATTGAAAATCAGCATCAGCACTGCAACTCATGTAATCTGGACAAACCTAGCGACAGAAAAACTCATGAGTCATAAAGAACAAAGACTGAGAAAAGAAAGGGCAAGTCTATATGACACATAGGAACTGTGTATGTTGTTAATACTGAGTCGCATAATGATGGTGCTTGAAGGACACATATGATACAGCCCAGGCTAATCTGTGCCAAGACCTCTGACTTTTCCATTAGAGCGAGTCATTAAACAACTTTGTAGAGTTCAACAGACAATAGAAAGCCAGCAGTTAATAACAGCCTGATGAGGTCAGTGTAGTATGATGAGGAAGTTTCAGAATCCTTCTTCCCACGTATAGTTCCTCTATGCAAATGATCAGCAATGTGTATAATTTTGCCAATTATACTTGTGGATACGTCCAGAGCAGCTATATTCAAAACATAAAATCCACAGTATTTCTAGATCTCTGTTGCATATGTTTCCATGCCTCTCTTTCTTCTGATTCTTGCCATCAGACTGATCTCGTTTGCGGATATGAAAACAGGTTTTATTACCCCGCCACACTGTGGATGTCTATTGATGTGGTTACCAGGCGGAGTAAGGGCCTTACAGCTGCTGAATCTTGAATTCGACAGGATCTTAGTGCTCACCAGTGCTGTGTAGATATATATCTAATCTAACAATGTGCCGAGATGTTTAATAGATTCATAGATTACATATAAAACTTGATCTTAACAATCGCAATCTCTGTGGATGTCACTGCACTATCATTAAAAAATCAGGATCTGTCAGCTGATGATGAGCCTGATGATTAGGTTGAATGATGGTGACTGGAGTTTTATCGGAGCTCGTGTGGTGGTTTTGTAGCATACACTGACACTCATTTTTATGCTTAATATGTTTCATGTTCAAGCCACTGTGAGTAGGGGACATAATGAGGCTTGTTGAGGCTAATCTACTGCCAGCAAACCATGTTTTTGAGTCATGTCAATGAGTTAGCCATAGCTTAAGATCACAACTAGCTCGGCCTACATGGCTAATTTCACTTAATGTATCTGACAGCCCAGTTAAACAAGCCAACAAGCGAAGTCTCTGTTCACCCACATGGAAACGTGGCATAAACAACGTAAGGAGTCAGTTATTTGAGAAAATACTCCCAGCATATTAGAATATCGACCAACTTAGCCCCAGGTTAGCAAATCAAAAGCCAATTACTATCTGCGCATGATGACTGAGCCAGCTTAATGTCAACAGCAAAGTTGTTCGAAAGGTAGTAACATGGCAGTTGGGGTTCGTGTGTTTTGTAGAAGACGGGTTTCACCTGAGAGAATCTCCAAGGAGCTCCCCTCGTGTTTGTCCAGCGGCCTTCCCAGCGTTTTACGAGCTTGTTCAACCCTCCACGGCACGAACATACTCCTCACCCCCGCCCGCTGCAGGCTGCCGCAATTTTGTCAGTGCTCACCAGATCCACTTCAGAAAGACTTTTTCAACGAATCGAAACAACGCCAGCTTCCCCGCCTCAGAAGAGCTTTATTTAATCAGAAAGATAGAGACGATTTGGGAGAATGAACATAAATTAACATGAGTTATCACTTCCTGGATTCTCACAAGGAACGTCAAATTACGTCATGGGAATGGAGCGGCGCACCGCGCAGAATCACTATCGTTTTAATGGGAAATGAATTCACTGAAAGAAAATTAAGCTTTATCTGCTTACAGCCACGGTTTACATCAATGACGGGACAATTTAAGCGGCTTTGGGATTAATCACGAGGGCCCAAAGGGGCAAATTGACTTGTTGGACCCCTACAAACCCCTGTTCCTCCCGGTCTTGTGTAATAGTACAGTATGCCAGATTATTACATGGTACCTGGTTTGCTGTGAGGTAATCCGTTTCAAATACAAAAAAACATAATATTCCCTATTGTCCCTGCAGATTTAACCACTCAAATATACTTATATTTACTATAGAGTAAGTATATATATCTACTTATATACTGATAATATACTCAAACATATATTAGGACAGAAAATAAAACCGTGAGATGTTTTATAATTATTCTGTGTCTGGTTTCCATTATTATGAAATGTTATTTCATCCTGCTCACACGCTTTTCTTGTCAGTTTTTCCGCCGTTTTATTTCACATTTTCCAATTACCTTTTCAACACAACGTCAGTCAGTTATGCAAGTGCATACAAAGTATTCAACTCACCATGGATGCATAAGGAAGTTACACAATTTGTTAAATGGAAGTTTCTATACTGTAACTGATTGTAATTTATACACACCTAGGTATCAGGTGTAAAGATGCATGAATACTATGCAAGCAAGTATGTTGTTTTGTATATATCTGTAAATGGTTTAGATTAAGTCCTTGTGGAAATCTGCTTTCACTTCCAAATCTACTTTTTATTCATGAAAACTGTGGAACATTAGAGTAGCTGTGTGCAATTGGCTGATTCAGAATTGAAAGCAACAGACATATATTTGTAATATAATATACTATCAAATCTGTGTTAATCTACATGATCATATATTACTTAATATTTTATTAATGTAGTTTTAATGTGGAGCACTTTGAGGCAATAAAACAGGGACCCATATGTCAGGGGTCTTCATCAAGTGTAATTTTATATTGTTACAATAAAAAATTTTTTTGTTACAATTAACAAATTACCA
>BRZM01000248.1:193225-206121 GCA_033238685.1 Lates japonicus | reverse complement strand
CATTCAGCTGTTGCCTACCCCTGCTGCAAAATAATCACGACTCTGCCCCGGTACCGGAAGAGGTCCAAACAGCAGCTCGCGGTTGACCAGGTCAGGTCAGCGCTGAACGGAAGAGGAGTCCAGACCCACTGAAGTTGGCTGGTGACTTGTTGTGCGTCCCCTGGTTAATAATTAAATCACCGGCTGGTCGGACCTCCCGGACGTGGCGCGCGGCCGGTCTGTGGGTGGCGAAGTTTTCCGAGTTGGTTACACGCTATTGGCTCAGAGGGGAAGACCCGCCTCATGATCAATTAACGTCCTCCCCTGCCTGACAATTCAGGATATGGATACAGCTGTCGACCCGGGAGCAAAACACACAGATAGATTAAATCTAGATGGAAACATCAATTAATGTCTTATATGCGCAGATTAAAACCCATATCATACCAGATTTTAACAATGAAAGGCAGGTTGCAAACTTTAAAAAAAAATGCCTCACAATAAATATTGTGTAATAAAAATACTATTATCAGCAAATTGTAATTAAAGTATCAAAAGTACTAAAAGTACTGAATGACCCCTTGCAGTGTTATAATGTTGAATTATTATTACTGATCCTTGTAGAAAAGTAAACACTGTGGAGAAGTATAAAGGGCGATACTAAATTTGGGCTCAAGTACCCCAGAATGGTGTATGCAATATGTAGAGCTTAGATGACCAGCCATGTCTCCTCCTCTCTCAAATATAACCAATGTGTTTGGCTAAGAAGGAATTGATTTGAGTATGAATTGCAGGGACTTCAAGTTAGGGGAGGGCAGGGTTTGTTAGTCAGACTGGTACTGTATCTGGGACCCTTTAGCTGCACCTAAATTTACAGCCCACAGAACAGATGCAAACATGAAACTCAGCACCGTTTCTCAAATTACAGGTTGTATAAGACATAAATGTTATCTTTTTGCACCACGCCTGATTAGCTTCCACTTCATTAACTGGTACACAGGAATATTTTCCTGCATGATTTTCTTTACCAGAGCCTCATCTGATGCTCTCACTAATTAATCTGTCAATAAACAATTAATCAAATAGCTGATCAACACCAGAGAGGACTTGTTGATTTTCTTTTATCTTGAGATAGTTCCCTGACCTCAGCATTTTAAATTCCTGCCAAAATGAATGATTATATTCACTTTACTTTGATTATCAGTTCATCTCCTGATTTTCTTGATTAACTGATTAGGGCAGGAAAATGTCAATGACATGAAAAGAATGACAAGATCTGTAGTTTCCAAGAGTTCAAAATGATGTGTTGATGTTGATGAATGTCTGTTTTTATTCAGTTTACAGTTACATAAACTGAGAAAGAAAAAACTGTTGGGACCAGAGAATGTTTGTTGCTTTTGCTTGAGAAATTATAATTTGTTATTATCAAACAGATTGATTTTCTGAAGTATTTCAGCTCTGATTACGGGCTTCTCACAGTGGGACTCTCCACACTGCAAAAATCACAGAGGCAGGGCTTATCATGATCTGTACAAGGTCTTATTGTATTGAAGCACAGCTTTGTAAATGCGCCGGAGGAAACACAACAGTGAAACTAGAATGTTACAAGAAGGAGAAGGAAGAAAGACACGATGAAGAGAAGAAGAGAAAGGTTGACGGACATTTTTTTTTTTCAGAGCTGTAACAATACATTTCTACAAATTTCAGCAGAGAAAAGTAAGTGGAGAGAGAGAGACCACGCACGCCGCAACAGAGAGAGAAAGAGAGAAAAATAAAACAAGGATGGCACAGTGCGGTACACCCTCCCCACCCTCGGCTACGCACTCTCCTAAAATGACACCATTATTGGATATTCCATTTCCAATATCATATAGATACATATCCACTATGTGATAATAGTTTATGTCCTGTCATACTTCATGTGTAAGGCAGCATCGCACCCATCTTCACCCCCATGTTGCCCAGAAGGGACCGATCCAAGATGAGCTGGGAGAAATAGAGACACCATGGATTTATCTGAAAGGGGCGTGACATTTTCACATTAATTTAAAACCTAGTCTCACTCTCACCGACGGTCAATAGGACTCATAAAAAGTTATTTTTTTAAAATTTAGTCTCATGTGTATAGCCAAGCACATAACGCCCTATACTTTGGAATCTGCTCATGTACTGTATTTAAGCATGAGCAGCCATGACCATCAGACTCGCGTTAGTACTGTGGGGGTTGGTTGGTTGTACCTTTTCAGCTCATCAGCACTTTCAAAGAGAGAACATGTGTGTTTGTGTGTGTATGTGTGCACAAGCGAGAAAAAAAACCCAAACGTTAAAAACTGCCGAGTAAACCTCATTATGCAGAAATAAATCCAAACTATGACACAAATGTAAATTTACATTCCTGCTCACCTGGCCCTAAGTTACTCACTGTTCAAGCAGGAAACACAGACGGCAACTGCTTTTGTTTGTTGTTTGATGAATATTAACCCACCCCACCCCACCCCTCAAGAAAAAATGAGAACCATGCAGATGCACTGCCTGTTGACATCAAGATGTTGTTCAGAGGGGATACTGTTGAGTTCGAGATATAAGGAGAGTGGAGAGGATCGATATTTCGGTATCTTCATCCTTGAGTGATTAGGTGACAAACCTGGGTAGAGTATGCGGCCAAGGCATCTATTGATGTTTGAATGCAGATTTGGCGGGTTCGGCCCAGTCTGAGATCAGGGGCGGATCAGCGATGGTCAGGAGAACTACAACATCTCTGCACCACAGCTCCCATCTTGCAGTGGGCAGTAAATAGGTGAGGACTGTGTGTACTGCAAGTGCCTGTGTGTGTGTGTGTGTCTGTTGCTGTCCGAGTGCAAGTGTATGTCGATGGGCAGAGTGTTAGATGTGTGTTTTGTTCTCGGGCCTGTGTGGATGTGGAGCACATGGACAGATGGTTTTATGTTTGATGCAGGGGCAGAGTTGCAGTTCTGTGGTTGCCCTGTGGAGGGCACTGTGTCTCCTATAGGCCCTCGGATCGGGGTTCACTGTCATTGAGCCGGACTGGGCGCCATTGACAGATTCAGCAGCTTCAGCTATGGAGAGAAAAACAGAGCAGAGTGACCTGAGATATGAATGTTTGTCTCAGAGGCTGCAAGAAGTCACACACAAGGTGGATGCCAGTGGGTGAATCCACACCACAAATACTGTTGCTGGCTAAAAACGTGTTTTTTAATGTGTTTTCATGCAAATACACATTTTATCTATGCAATATATCACAGCTATATGCTTCTCTCCCATTGGCTGGCACAGCTCGGCAAATCCAGTGTATAGTTTTTAGTCAACAAACTCATCCTGTTTTTCTAATGTCATGGTTTTATATGTTCTTTAACATTTTACTGTCGTCAAATCTTTTAGTAACAGTAGTGGTAGGATTCAATGAAGTGGAACACGTGCAGCAAAACGTGCTATAATGTTGCATAAAAACAGATTAAAGGAGCACATTGTCACTGTAAAGCAGTTGATTAAGACATCAAATTAAGGTTTAAACTCTGGTTTTAAAGTCTTGAGACATCAGATTTCAACCTGACAAAAGACGTTTTAGCTTTCAGCTCAGGTCACCTTGTTGCCAGAGAGTTGGCTGAGGTGCGGTTTGAGGTCCCTCCGATCACTGCATGAATGGCCACTACAGAACACAAGGCTTTCCTCACACTGCTCCTAGAGTTGCTTAACCCTGTTCACAGAGATAAAAACAGGTTACAACGGCAGAGCCTTTGAAACCAGAAATAAAGGAGTCAGAGAAAGTATTTGTGCATCAATGTGAGGTTAGGAGTTGCAATATTTAACAAATTTTATGAAAGAAATAATAATTGAGCCACATGTATTAAACTTGTGTGCGTGTGTGTGTGTAAGTACCTGTATGAGTCCTGGCACTATCTCAGCAGGCTGACTGCACCTCTCTGGGAATCCTCTCCACCACTTTGGTCTGCATCTTGATGGCAGCCAGGTTGATGGGGTAGTCAGCTGACTGGATGATGGGACACAACACCTGATGCACTGTCTGGACTGATGGACAAGGCCAACATGGCCGCCGCCTCTGCTGCTCGCATTTCAACGGTAGAGATACAACTGAACATCATACTTTCATTCAAGAAACGAACTGCTGAGATCATTTTTGCAGGTCGACTGTGCTAGCTTGATAGAGACGATGATCATGGAGCAGATTAATTGACCATTCTTCACACTCACTGAAGCTCTCATGATAAAGCTGACGGTGTGTGTGAGTAAATGTACCTCCTTATGAGGGTCTTGCATTTCCAGGGCCTTCTAAGGATGGTGAGCTTCATGAAGTTCTTGAACCTCCAGGGCTGCTTGTTGAGAATTTCCTCAGCACCGCAGAGCCAGTGTTCGATCACATGCTGGGAGTAGCTAAGAAGACTCAAGTTTAAAAGAACGGCTTTCGCCCGGCCTGTTTGTGCAGTGTCGTTACAGGACTCAGTTTTGAGCAAGTGGCTACCTCTCTGTCACCACTGCCCCTGCAGCAGGAGCAGCAGGATGGTCTTAAATGTTCATCCCACACCTGCAGGGTGTTTTCGCGAATCAGCCCAGAAGCCACACAGTGCCGCCTCTATGCGCCAGATTATTGACAGCTCCTTCAGCAGCCTGTGCCACCAGCCCCGACTGGTCCAGGCTGCTCTCTTGTTTAGAGGCAAAAACCACAACATGGTATTTCCCCATATTATGATATTTTTGTCTTGTACAGAGGGTATGCGGTTTTTTCCTTGTCAGGCGCGCTTGTGTACCGGCCAGTGAGCTGCCCAGAGTCGCCCAGGCTGGTGCGTCTTTACGGCTGTGTTTGAAGGGGAGTCGGAGAAGTGCTCGCTGGGCTCCTCGGGGCTGGAGGAGAGCAGGGGGTGTTGAGGGAAGTCTTGTTATCCAGAGTCATGCGGCCGGGCCCATCAAGTCTGACATCACCGTCTGATCCCGCTTGCCTCCCTGTGAGACATAAAATCTGATGTTAGGAGGTATGGACTTAAACAACTACAAACAGGACAAAAAGAGGCATCTTGCACTGTAATATGTTGTTTTTTCTTATCTGAACTGAGGCTGTGAGTGTGAAGCAAACTGAGACACATATGTAGGTTGCATTTTAAGCCATATAACAGCTTACATAAAAATGACTTGAACTAAAAATGACTAGCATTGCTGTGTGAAGTTCTTATGTTTAACTATGTTTAAGCTAGTTCCTGTTTCAGGAAAATCACAGCACTCTGCATATATGCACATGGGCACCTTCATCTTAAATCTATTGCTAAGGATCACTCCCTCCTGACATTCTCACGATCATCATATCTACTATCATATAATCCTGTAGTTGTTCTGTTTGCTTCCACACCATATAAACAAACTAAACTAAGCTTCCTAAATCTCTGATAATCATTTCATTTTCAGTGGTACAGATGTTATCAAAAGATCAAATGAATCTAATAGATTTAATCAGAAAAATTCAGTTGATCACTTTTATATATTATCAAGGAAAATAAGGGTGAAGTTTGTTCTCCTCAAGGATTAAAACAAGGTGGTGGTGTTGGGACTTGTAAGACTGACACACTGTGAACCATAGGGGTGGAGGAGGGAGAGCAGGGGTGAGGAGGTTTAAGGCTTCTCATTTCTGCAGGAGAGTTTACACTCAAACCACTACATGCTAATATCTTAGCGGTGGTTTGATGAGTTTGGGGTGCTGGGGATTGGTGCAGGCTGATGACATGTGGGCTGACTACATTTCAGTTGCATTCATGGGGAAATGTCAAGAGGTCACACCTCTGTACTAGAGTACACCCTGTCCTTTAAAGGGTCAGTTGTTGGGAGGCTGCAACAAGACCTGCCTGACGTCTGGAGTCATAAATTTGGACTGGAATGTTTGAGTACTGTGATAAGCACTTCTGAAATATTAGTATGGAAGGTTCTGTCCATAAAAATCCTCCTAGTTTCACTTTCAGAAGCTGGGTTCATTAAAAACAATAAACATGATTTTATCAGTAGCTGTAGACGATAAAGTTCACAGTCATCAGCCCTATAAACACTTCGATGTATGCCTCAGTTCCCACGTTATAAGTGGAGTGGTGGGATCAGATGTCAGGGCCGCTATACAGCACATGTAAGTAGTGATGTTTGTGTACAGCCATTAAGTTGCAATGTTGGAAAACATGCTGGACAACAGGACAACAGGACAAACTCATCACCTTTCGAAGTTCTAAATGAAATATCCTTTGCATCGAGTGTCAAAACCATCACAGAAAGCAAAAACATGGTACAGAATATCATCACGCCTTGTTTTAAAATTTTTATACAACTATAGTAAATGTCACATGGCTGTTTAAAAGTAAAACAGGATTTAACGCTGCTGTTTGAGAAGTGTACCCCAAAGACAGGTGTCAAAACGAATTGCAATCTTGTACCAAAAACTAGAGCATCATATGGTATCAAACAAAAACCTTATGTTATGAACTCATTTGTGTTCAGTGTAACAGCCTACAGTCATTTTCATTGATAGAGCAACACTGAGACATTGTACTGATCCATTGATATATACTATATATTAGGTATTGTCAGTTTGCACACACCACACTGTGTAAAATAATGCCTACAGCAGGTAATCAGTTAATGAGGTTTTGTATTCACAGTTGGCTGCACACAAAGAAGTGGGTGACCACTATGAGTATAAATGCATTCAGGAACACTTCTTCTTTCATCTACTGATTTCTTAACACCTCTACTTTGTTTTGTGATGTTTCAGGAAAGAGTTCAAAAGTTTTACTCCTACTCCTCAACATCATGATGCTGATACAAATTCTGGCTGCTATCCTTCACAATCATCTGTAAATGTTTCACTTTGTTCTCATTCTAGTAAGAAATGTCATACCATATGAAACATTATTACTTATAGAACAAACCACGTTGTTAATAATTACAAAACCTCCTGTCCTTCACAAGAGTATTTTTACTACAGCTCTGATAGCTCTACATCATCCTTGACGACAGTGATGTACAAACAAATCTACACATCACTACACAAGGCATCCTTCTGTCTGCTCTGCTCACCTCCTCTCCTTCCCGGCCATTGCACTAGTCTATCTGTCCTCTTACTGCTGACGCTGAAGCCCTGATAGCCCTCGTGACACCTTCAGCGAGCTGTAGATGTCCTCCGAGTTCATGTTTTCTGTGTCGTATCAAAAGCACTGCAGGAGAGATGAGAAATGATTATCTAATTGCTAGATATCATTCTCTGTATTAGTTGATCTCCATGTATAACGTAGCAATTGATGTGGTGTCTCTACATTGAGTTTTTGAGGAACAACTATACTAAATCTGGTTGTGATAAATGCAGTAAGGGAAATAAAACTACAAAACAGAACTGATTTTATACATGAATAATCAGAATTCTCTCACCCATTTTTACATTGTTAATTAGAGGCAGTTAAGAAGAAGAAAATGAAGATGATGAGTCATGGTTTAATTTATAAGCATCTGGAAATTTTTTGATTATTATTAGGCACATTTGTCTTGTGTTCATAATTATTTGTCAATTATTGTTAGATAGATGTCCATTTTATGGACTTCTGCTAATGAAGGTGCAATTAAGACAAGTGTATGTGTATTACCTGGTGAGGGGGTGTTCTGGGAGGTGTTGCGGGGATGTGACTGGGCCGGACCAGCTGGCTGAGATCTGGGGTGTGGCGAGTCAGAGGGCCGCCCATTGGTGCCTGAGTAAGTGACCCAAAACAAGTTGACGAAAGAAGTACAGCATTACTGTCACAGCACGATTAAAAACATTGTGCTGCCCAACTAGTGACAAATTAAACGCCCAGTGAGCAGTGTTGGACTCTGGTGTGTGTTTTACCTGTGCAGCTGCCATGTGTTCTTCAGATGGTTTTGAAGCAGCTTGGTGGCTCCATCCTGAAAGGTTTTTGCATGCCAGCAGCATGGTGAACTCTGGAGTGTTGAGTTGAACAGGCTTATTAGCACCATCATTGTACACATAAAATACATCCCGCTAATTGTGGGAAGACTTATGTGAAGCAAAAAGGGCTGTAAGTGATGTTTGCTAACAACATGTGGAAATCATTTTTTAGGTGAGTATATATGTGTGTGGAAGTACCTTTCTGACGTCAGAGCTCTTGGGTTCAGTTGTCCATGTGATAATGCGGGAGACGGCCAGCCGAGTCTCACTAGAGTTCACAAAGTCTGGAGCCTCCATCTGTAACGTTAGTGTCTCTATGTACTTCAGGATGGCCACCTTCACCTGCACTACAAACACACAAACACACACATACACACACATGTAAACCATTACACAACCTGGTCAATCACACAGAAACTGCATGGCCAATATTCACCGGCAACTACGTAAAAAGTAAGAATACACACAGACACAAAACTACAAGCACACACATGGAAAAGTGACCACCAGCGTTCACAGTCAGCATGTACAACCACAGCAGATTGTGCATCTCTTGCAGGTCTGAAAATCAAATGATCTGATGAATCAGTGTGAGAAGATCAAAGTGCATTCATGGTCATGCTTTACAACGTAGAAAAACATATTGATCAACGTAAAAGTGATGACGAATGACAAAACAAAGGAACCAATAAATGTAGACATTCACCGCAGGCTCCGAAACGCCACACAAAAGCGACTCCTGCCCTGATTTTCCTCTATCTCCTCCTCTGTCTCTCTACATTATGCACCTCAAGGACCAGAACTTCCTCCAAATCACTTAGCAGCATCGTGCGCGCCATATAATTGCTCCCCCCGGAGCGCACTGACCTGGGAGGACTGGCTCCAGGCTGCGGCCTGCTCGTCTAGAGAGCAGGCGTGGCGGCGCGCTCTGGGGGGGAACACTTTTACCTCGGACCTTCCCCTGCCCGCCTGCCTGCAACACCACACAGGCCCAGAGAGAGAGAGGAGAAGCACCGCATCAATCAACGGAGAGAGACAGGGAGACAGGGACAGGGAGGGGCAGGGGGGAGACAAGAGGAGAAAAGGAAGAGGAGGGAGGGAGGGTGCAGAGAGTTTAAGAGGGGGAAAAAGATTGGAAAGTAGGCTTGGGCAGTATTATAATTTTACCATTCTGAAAATGTGGCAATGCACAATGCAACTGTTTAGGCCACATGATGGCAGCAAAGAGCTGTAATGTCTATTATGGCAACATCAACTGAGGGTTTATGAAGCTTCATGCAAAAGTTTATGGGCTGTGTAATGACTGCCACACAGCTGGAACGCTCAACATTATATTAACATCCTCATAATGTGTCTATGTTACACTTCATGGTCGCAAGTAAAATTATTTTCTGGAGATTTAATTGAGACACTGTTTCTAGATAAGGTCTCTGGCAATTCTAGTGAACTGCATCAGAAAAATCCTGGCATTTTATCACCCTTGCAAAAATCCTGTAAATCCAGGATTGCCATAAAGCAGTTGTCCTCATTTGCTGCTGTTACTGTATTTCTTTTTTGTAGTTTATCTATATTGTCTTTCTGCTGCTGTTAACACCCAAATTCCCCCGCCTGAGGATCAATAAATGGTTTTTCTCTAATCTAATTTATCATCACATTGCTCTGCCTTAAGCTGTGATGAAAGCTGTGAGGTCATGCTGTGAGACTTTTACATGTGAACAATGTTTTTGGACTTTTTAAAGTTTCATCAGGCCACAGAGTAGGTCAGTGTCATAACTGTGCTTTAAGCAACCATTTCTTACTGCATAAAATTTTGGAATTTCACAAAATTTTTGTAACAGCGACAATATATGGTAACAACAAGCTTCCTCTTAAATAACAGAGGAGTCAACACAGCAATGAAATATTGCCAAGTCAAATGAAAAGCAACAATAATCTTAAGGAAAATCACATTTTGGGTGGGAAACTTGTGAAATTGTGATGCTGTTATCATCCTTTGATTGCCCAAGCCTAGTTGCAAGGTGAAGAAGCAGACTGATAAGGAGTAGTGAGAGGAAGACGAAGAGCAGGGTTAAACATTGGGCAGGAAAGGGTGTGGGAGGAGGCAGAGTGACGAATGGGTACGTGGGGAGAGGAGTGAGGGATGAATTAGCAGAAATACAGGGGAGGTAGAGGAGAGAGAGAGTGGGAGAAAGACAGTACAAGGATGGAGAAGTTAGAGTTAGAGGAGGAGAGCTTGAAGGAAGTGTCCACACTGTAGCAGAGCAAAAAAAAAAGCCAGTGGAGTGGCTAGATCAGTCGCTATCCAATCACAGCCCAGGACTCAGGGTTTCGTGGGGTTTGGGAGGCAGAGCCAGCATGGGCAGGCATGAGGTCATATCAGTACAGCAGTTACCATGGTTACAGCATCCCTGAATTTCCGGTCTTTATGTCCATCCTTCCCATCTGTCCCCTCCTTCAGTGGGACCTTCACACACTCAGCTTTCTTTCTCATATAAGCGCACACACAGGCACACACACATTAAATTAACTTGTCATTTACCTTGAGGTTGGGCGTCTGTGTCTGGTCAACGGTAAACCTCATGAGAATAGTAAACTGGAGGTCATTGGGGAAAGACTCTCTGTGAGCAAAAACAGAAACACACATTATAGTTGCAGAGCTTAATGAATAAGTTATCACAACACAAGTCAGAGCTTTCTCTTGCAAAAACTACAATTTGTCTATTTGTTATAACACAAGAGAGAGGAGGAAGCATTCCTCAGAGGACTATTCATTTTTTAATATGTACAGTACTGTGGAAAAGTTTTAGGGATTTTAGATTCTTTTCGATCCAGTGTAACTACAATCTATCTTTAGTGACAAGAAGAAGAGGGGGTCCTGCAACAGATGGTCTGGCTCCCACAGAGAGTCCTGATCTCAACATCAAAGAGTCCGTCTGAGATTAACACCATGATATGTTCTCCAAGATACTTGGAACAACCAACCTGCCCAGTACTTTGAAAAACTGCAGTACAGAAGAGAATTGGTGCTGTTTTAAAGGCAAAGTGCATTAAAGGGAATATTTAGAGAGAAAACAAAAACAATTACATTAAAACTTTTCATGACGTTATTTTTGAAAGCATCCTCACTTTACTTTTAGTACCTAAAGCTTTTGCACAGTACTGTATATTTACCAAATACTGCAAGTACAAATTAGCTATTAACATTTCTCAGACTCCTTGAGCTGTGACTGAAAGCTGTGAAAAGTTGGACACATACTTTGTGACATATACACTCCCTTAAGATCAACAATGTGACACCCACCGTGTGACATCCAGGGCTTTCTGAACTTTGGCCTGTACGGAGCCCAGCAGGTCAGCTCCCATCTTCTTCAGCAGCTGTGTGAGCAGGACGAACAACCAGTCCTGCAGGTCGTCCTTATGGACCTGGATGAAGTCTACTAGTGTTTCCAGGAACATACTGAACACCTACAGTCACATACACACGGTTGGCGTCAAACACGGCAATCCAGTCACTTTGAAAAGTCACATTTTTCATGCACACACACGCATGCATACAGGTACTCCTGTATTTACAGGACGCTGATTATTCTGTTGTAGAGACCAGCATTAGTTCCCATTGTGAAGTTAGTGGTTATTCGCTCATCACTGCATCAACCCAACTTCATTAACCCAATCACCAATTAGACTTAAACCACCCAAATTAAGAGGATTAATAATATAAGACAACCACAGCGAGTGAGTAAACACCTTGACATGAATGAGCAAACACCAATCAGGCTGCGTGGTGACCGTCTCTACATGCCAGTGGTTGATTTCAGAAGGGCAATGTAGTTACAGGCAACATTGTGTGAAGTAGGTTAGTGTGTGTTACGTTGTGGCCTTAGCACCTGGTTACCCAGTTAGATTAATGAAGCAGATTTCCATTCAAACACAAAGTTTAAGGACAGTAACACTGATTGGCCAAACTTACTCTCTACAGAGAGTTCCACAGTGGGGTTGCATGGGGGAGAGAGAGACACATCTGTTAGCATCCTGACAAAGAACGTACTCAGCTTGTGAGAGTACACTCATAATCATGACGTTCAACACAAAATCTGCAAAATTCTTCAGCTGGGTAAGAATCATAATGTGACAAATCTGAGGAGATGTGTGCACACCAGTAAAAAGAAATGAAATAAAAGTTGATAAACACGGCAGATGAGAAAGAAGAGGTGGGAATGGTGTGGAAGAAACAGGTAAAGGAGAGTGATTCATGGCGAGATGCAGTACCTTGAAGGAGGCTGAGCTTATACCGGATTCTGCCGTGCCGTACACCCTGCCGGAGTCTCGCTGAAATTCATCAAATCGTCAAACGTCAAAACGAGGAGGGGGAGGGGGAGGAGCTCACACACCTTACGACATGTGTGAGGCAACGGAGGCACTCGCAAGCGCCAAAAAGTCAAGTGGCAGTGTTAGAGAGGGTGGGGTGGGGGCGCAACGCAGCTGGTTAGTCAAGAGAGAAGAGCTGGCAGCCCAGACATCGGTGCATTATGCGTGTACATGTTGTGCGTGTATCTGTGCGGTCAGTGTTTATGTTTCGCTTCAGACTGCAGGTAGGGAGGAGAAAGACAGGGGGAGTGGCGGTGAATGCAGTGAGCACAGCCAGCGGACTGGCTGCTGACAGAGCAATCCCACAGGGCGGCGGAGAGTGTGAGGTCACACGCAAACTCAGGCGTGGCATGCCGTTAGAGAACATCTGTCGCACGCTCTGCATGCCTGTGTTTATGTCTGAGTGTGTATATCCATGTGTGTGTAGAATACAATTTAACCTGTTTATCCCGACTTTGTGTTTATATATTTAACATCTGTGACTACTGAAATGTGTGTGTACTGACAAACAGATTTCATATTTTCCTTGTCTTGGCAGAATCCGGTACAGTGAAGGGACGGTGGGATAAACAAAGTGAAACCAAAGTAAAATCAAAGTGGGTGAATA
>BRZM01000248.1:176566-192878 GCA_033238685.1 Lates japonicus | reverse complement strand
GCACGCGCGAGAGGAAAAAAAACTCCAAACGTTAAAAACTGCCGCAGTAAAACCTCATTGCGTAAAATAAATCCAAACTATGACACAATGTAAATTTACATTCCTGTCTACCTGGCCCCAAGTTACTCACTGTTCAAGCAGGAAACACAGACGGCACCGTTTTGTTTGCTGTTTGATGAATATTAACCCACCCCACCCCACCCTCAAGAAAAATGAGAACCATGCAGATGCACCGCTTCCTGTTGACATCAAGATGTTGTTCAGAGGGGGATACTGTTGAGTTCGAGATATAAAGGAGAGTGGAGAGGACGGATATTTCATATCTTCATCCTTGAGTGATTAGTGACAAACCTGGGTAGAGTATGCGGCTGTATGTGTGCATCTATTGATGTTTAATGCAGATTTAAGGGTTCAGTTCAGTCTGAGATCAGGGTGGATTCCTCAGCGATGGTCAGGAGAACTACAACACTCCTCTGCACCACAGCTCCCATCTTGCAGTGGGGCAGTAAATAGGTGAGGACTGTGTGTACCTATGCGTCTGTGTGTGTGTGTGTGTCTGTTGTTGTCCGGAGTGCAAGTGTATGTGTCGATGTAAGCAGAGTGTTAGGGATGTGTGTTTTGTTCTCGGGCCTGTGTGGATGTGAGCACATGGACAGATGGTTTTATGTTTGATGGTGGGCAGAGTTGCAGTTCTGTGGTTGCCCTGTGGGAGGGCACTGTGTCTCCTATAGGCCCTCGGACGGGGGTTCACTGCCGCTGGAGCCGGACTGGGCGCGCTTGATATACAGATTCAGCAGCTTCAGCTATGGAGAGAAAAACAGAGCAGAGGACGGAGATATGAATGTTTGTCTCTAGAGGCTGCAAGAAGTCACACACAAGGTGGATGCCAGTGGGTGAATCCACACCACAACACTGCTGGCTAAAAACGTGTTTTTTTTAATGTGTGTTTTCATGCAAATACACATTTTATCTATGCAATATATCACAGCTGATGCTTCTCTCCCATTGGCTGGCACAGCTCGGCAAACTAGTGTATAGTTTTAGTCAACAAACCTCATCCTGTTTTTCTAATGTCATGGTTTTACATGTTCTTTAACATTTTACTGTCAAATCTTTTAGTAACAGTAGTGGTAGATTCAATGAAGTGGAACACGGCAGTAAAACGGTGCTATAATGTTGCATAAAAACAGATTAAAGGAGCACATTGTCACTGTAAAGCACATTAAGACATTTAAAATTAAGGTTTAAACTTGGTTTTAAAGTCTTGAGACATCAGATTTCAACCTGACAAAAAGATCGTTTTTAGCTTTCAGCTCAGGTCACCTTGCTGCTAGAGAGTTGGCTGAGGTGCGGTTTGAGGTCCTCTCCGATCACTGCATGAATGGCCACCAAGCAGAACACACAGGCTTTCCTCACACTGCTCTCAGAGTTGTCGTAACCCTGTTCAAGCAGATAAAACAGGTTACAAACCTGCAGAGCCCTTTGTTCAGAACAAAGGAGTCAGAGAAAGTATTTGTGCATCAATGTGTGAGGTTAGGAGTTGCAATAGTTTAACAAATTTTATGAAAGAAATAACAATTGAGCCACATGTGGCGAAACTTGTGTGCGTGTGTGTGTGTTACCTGTATGAGTCCTGGCACTATCTCAGGCAGCAGGCTGATCAGACCCTCTCTGGGAATCCTCTCCACCACTTTGGTCTGCATCTTGATGGCAGCCAGGTTGATGGGGTAGTCAGCTGACTGGATGATGGGACACAACACCTTGATGCACTGGTCTGGACTGATGGACAAGGCCAACATGGCCGCCGTCTCCTCTGCTGCTCGTACCACCTGTAGAGATACAATCGAACATCATACTCTTCATTCAAGAATGAACTGGGTTGAGATCATTTTTTATAGGTCGACTGTGCTAGTTTGATAGAGATTTGATGATCATGGAGCAGATTAACACCATTCTTCACACTCACTGAAGTTCTCATGATAAAGCTGATTTGTGTGTGTGAGTAAATGTACCTCCTTATGAGGGTCTTTGTGAGCCTCCAGGGCCTTCATGATGGTGAGCTCTGCGTAGTTCTTGAACCTCCAGGGCTGCTTGCTGAGAATTTCCCTCAGCACCCGCAGAGCCAGTGTTCGGATCACATGCTGGGAGAAATAAGAAGACTCAAGTTTAAAAGAACGGCTTTCGGCTCGGCCTGTTTGTGCAGTGTCGTTACAGACTCAGTTTGAGCGTGGCTACCTCTCTGTCACCCATCGTCTCGAGCAGGAGCAGCAGGATGGTCTTGAAATGTTCATCCCACACCTGCAGGGTGTTTTCGCGAATCAGCTTCAGAAGCTCACACAGTGCCGCCTTCCTCTCCTCTATGCGCTCGTTGTGATTGGACAGCTCCTTCAGCAGCTCAGCCACCAGCTCCGACTGGTCCAGGCTGCTCTCTGTTTAGAGGCAAAAAAAACCACAACATGGTATTTCCCTCATATTATGATATTTTTGTCTTGTACAGAGGGTATGCGGTTTTTTTCCTTGTCAGAATGCGTTTGTGTACCGTCAGTGAGCTGCTCAGAGTCGTCCAGGCTGGTGTCTTTACGGCTGTGTTTGAAGGGGGAGTCGGAGAAGTGCTCGCGGGCTCCTCGGGGGCTGGAGGAGAGCAGGGGGGTGTTGAGGAGGGAAGTCTTGTTGTCCAGAGCCATGCGGCCGCCGTCCATCAAGTCTGACACTCTACCGTCCATCCCGCTGCCTCCCTGTGAGACATAAAATCTGATGTTAGGGAGGCATGGACTTTAAACAACTACAAACAGGACAAAAAAGAGGCATCTTGCACTGTAATATGTTGTTTTTTCTTATCTGAACTGAGGCTGTGAGTGTGAAGCAACCTGAGACACATATGTAGGTTGTGATTTTAAGCCATATAATAGCCATATAAAAATGACTTGAACTAAATGACTAGTATTGCTGTGTGAAGTTCTTATGTTTAACTATGTTTAAGTTTTCATAGTCTCCTGTTTCAGGGAAAAATCACAGCACTCTGCATATATGCACATGGGCACCTTTCATCTTAAATCTATTGCTAAGGATCACTCCTCCTTGACATTTCACGATCATATCATATCTACTATCATATATAATCCTGTAGTTGTTCTGTTTTGCTTCCACACCATAAACAAACTAAACTAAGCTTCCTAAATCTCTGATAACTATTCTGTTTTCAGTGGGTACAGATGTTGGTCAAAAGATCAAAATGAATCTTTTAATAGATTTAATCAGAAAAATTCAGTTGGATCACTTTAGGTACATGGTCATGAAAATATGGGTGAAGTTTGTTCTCCTGCTATGATTAAAAACAAGGTGGTGTTGGGACTTGCAAAAGACTGACACACTGTGAACCAGGTGAGGAGGAGAGCAGGGTGAGGAGGTTTAAGGCGCTCTCATTTCTGTGTATATTTACACTCAAACCACTACATGCTAATATCTTAGCGGTGGTTTGATGAGTCAGGTGTGCTGTGATTGGCAGGCTGATGACATGTGGGGCTGATTACATTTCAGTTGCATCTCATGGGGAAAATGTCAAGAGGTCACACCTCTGTACTAGAGTACACCCTGTCCTTTAAAGGGCCTGGGGTTGTTGGGAGGGGCTGCAACAAGACCTGGCCTGACGTCTGGAGTCATAAATTTGGACTGAACAAGCTGAGTATCTAGATAAGCACTTGTGAAATATTAAAAGGGAAGGTTCTTGTCCATAAAATCCTCCTAGTTTCACTTTCAGAAGCTGGGTTCATTAAAAACAATAAACATGATTTTATCAGTAGCTGTAGACGATAAAGTTCACAGTCATCAGCCCCATAAACACTTGATGTATGCCTCTCAGTTCCCACGTTATAAGTGGAGTGGTGGGATCAGATGTCAGGGTCACATACAGCACATGTAAGTAGTGATGTTTGTGTGTGTATGTTTTGGCTGTTGCAAATGTTGGAAAACATGCTGGACAACAGGACAACAGGACAAACTCATCACCTTTCGAGTTCTAAATGAAATATATCCTTTGCATCGAGTGTCAAAAACCATCACAGAGCAAAACATGGTACAGAATACTTGTCACGTCTTGTTTTAAAATTTTTATACAACTATAGCAAATGTCACATGGCTGTTTGTGTTAAAACAGGATTTAACGCTGCTGTTTGAGAAGTGTGCCCCAAAGACAGGTGTCGAAAAACGAATTGCAATCTTGTACCAAAACTACAGCATCATATGGTATCAAACAAAACTTTATGTTATGAACTCATTTGTGTTCAGT
Source organism: Lates japonicus (assembly GCA_033238685.1). Classification (NCBI taxonomy): domain Eukaryota; kingdom Metazoa; phylum Chordata; class Actinopteri; family Centropomidae; genus Lates; species Lates japonicus. The sequence continues at coordinate 188,593 of BRZM01000248.1, read as the reverse complement.
GTAAACAGCTCACAGTCATTTTTCATTGATAGAGCAACACTGAGACATTGTACTGATCCATTGATATACACTATATATTAGGCATTGTCAGTTTGCACACCACACTGTGTAAAATAATGCCCACAGCAGGTAATCAAAGTTAATGAGGTTTTGTATTCACAGTTGGGCTGCACACAAAGAAGTGGGTGACCACTATGAGTATAAATGCATTCAGGAACACTTCTCTTCATCTACTGATTTCCTTAACACCTCTACTCTTTGTTTTGTGATGTTTCAGGAAAGAGTTCCCAAAAGTTTTACTCCTACTCCTCAACACTATGATGCTGATACAAATTCTGGCTGCTATCCTTCACACAATCATCTGTAAATGTTTCACTTTTGTTCTCATTCTAGTAAGAAAATGTCATACCATATGAAACATTACTTATAGAACAAACTACGTTGTTAATAATTACAAAAACCTCCTGTCCTTCACAAGAGTATTTTACTACAGCTCTGATAGCTCTACATCATCCTTGACGCACAGTGATGTACAAACAAATCTACACATCACTACACACAGCATCCTTCTGTCTGCTCTGCTCACCTCCTCTCCTTCCCGCCGCTGCACTGGTTCATTCATGTCCTCTTGGCTGCGGACGCTGAAGTTCTGGATAGCCTCGGTGACACCTTTCAGCGAGCTGTAGATGTCCTCCGAGTTCATGTTTTCTGTGTCGTAGTCAAAAGCACTGCAGGAGAGATGAGAAATGATTATCCACACTGCTAGATATCATTCTCTGTATTGTTAGATTCCATGTATAACGTGCAGTAATTGATGTGGTGTCCCACATTGAGTTTTTGAGGAACAACTTTCATACTAAATCTGGTTGTGATAAATGCAGTAAGTGGAAATAAAAACTACAAAAACAGAACTGATTATACATGAATAACTGTGAATTCTCTCACTCATTTTTACATTGTTAATTAGAGGCAGTTACAGAAGAAGAAAAATGAAGATGATGAGTCATGGTTTAATTTATAAGCATCTGAAATTTCTTTTTTACTATTAGGCACATTTTGTCTTGTGTTCATAATTATTTGTCAATTATTGTTAGATAGATGTCCCATTTTTATGGATTCTGGCGAATGAAGGTGCAATTAAGACAAGTGTATGTGTGTATTACCTTGGTGAGGGGGTGTTCTGGGAGGTGTTGGTGGGGGATGTGACTGGGCTGGACCAGCTGGCTGGAGATCTGGGGGTGTGGCGAGTCAGAGGGCTGCCCATTGGTGCCTGAGTAAGTGACCCAAAAAAACAAGTTGACGCAAAGAAGTACAGCATTACTGTCACAGCATAATGATTAAAAACATTGTGCGTCTCAACTAGTGACAAATTAAACGCCTCAGTGAGCAGTGTTGGACTTGGTGTGTGTGTTTTACCTGTGCAGCGTTGCCAGTGTTCTTCAGATGGTTTTGAAGCAGCTTGGTGGCTCCATCCTGAAAGGTTTTGGGCAGAGCTGCCAGCAGCATGGTGAACTCTGGAGTGTTGAGCTGGAACAGGGCGATTAGCACCGACTGGGCTGCCTGGTACACATAAAATACATCCCGCTAATTTAGGAAGACTTGTGTGAAGCAAAAAGGGCTGTAAGTGATGTTTGCTAACAACATGTGGAAATCATTTTTTAGGTGAGTATATATGCAGAGGAAAACACACATTAACACTCACACGCCTACCTCACACACAAAACACCGGATTAGAATGAGAGCGAGGAAAGGGTGGGCCACCATTCCCACTGTGGTACAGAACTATTACCTATTACTATCGCATCACACACACAATCGACTCTGACACACAAATGAGAATACCCAGTGTAACCGGATTCGCCGGAACCAGGCTGGGCACAAAAATATTTACATGGGAGCTGAGAATACCGTGAAGGCAACATGTAAAGAAAACTCCACAATAAGAGCCTGAGAGAACTGCAAACACACACCCAAGAAACTCACACACACCATTTCTATTATGTTGTGTATCTGATGTTTAAAGGTGACCTATACCCAGGATGATCTTACCCAGCTGGGTTAAGTTTGGCCAGTTCGAGGAGGTGTGGAAGACACGCAGACTGGGAGACCATCTGGTGCGGCTGCGCCCTCGAGTCCACTGCTGACACGCCTGCCGTTACCGCCGCAGGACCTGCTTGGTACGAACACGGCCTGCATGTGTGCAGAGGGAGAAACTGTTAAATACACAAAAAACATACTGTACCTATGCTAACACGCTCTCACAAAACTGTTTGCAGCCCAGAATCTAAGAAGCCAAAGACGATAGCAACTAATGCTGTGTTGAATCATCAGATCCTAAAGTAACATCAGACCAGCCGGTGTGCACACACAAAGAAATACACCAGGGATGTTTAGTGGATTAGGAAACCAGTCAGTCATATGTAAAATCTGAAACTGGTTTTAAGCCAAACATTCATCCATCTCTGGGCATTTGAAGGATCTGATGAAACTGGCAACCATTTGCAAGTACCTGAGAGCAAAATGAGCAGGTGATATTATTGTAGCCGCTATGAATGTTATTATTTCATTATCAGTTGCACAATAGATTAGTTTTCGATCACTGAAAGTAGTTAACTGACGCTTCAGTCAATCAAAATAGCTGCTGAAGTATCTTCTGTTGCTACACCAATTGATTCAACTTTAAATGCCGCCCCATACTCTAGCTTAACAACATTCCCTTTAGCCTATGCATGCATTATCTGATCCACTGCAATTTCTGTTAATATGAAGCCGCTCCTCTATTCAAACACTGAGTCATGCCGACCACTAAGAAAACGGTCAAAGATATATCAGAATTGCACGAGTGACGTTGGATCTGTGAAAGCGAATTTAAAGATTTTGTTTGATCTAAAGTTCCAACTAGAACATCCCTAAGAGGCGAGGACAAGCACATCCACCTAACTACAATCTTACCATTGTCTGACCTGGTCCCTACAGACAGACAAAGAAGGAGCACAATGAAATATCACATTTTCACCACAGGAGGAACACATCAAGTATCCTGGTCAAACCTCAGTAAAAATGATCAAATAACAGCCAAATGCAGACGCTGATGGTTAGACCATGTCCATATTAAAATAAGATTAAACGGTAGTAAAGCAGACAATGATTTAAAGGTGGGAAATAAATTGACTTATGATGTGTGATGATTTGGACAGTGATACAAAACAGAGGCTGAGTGAGGCTGATACAGCAGGGGGCGCTGTGTGGCCACACCGCTATAAAAGGAGATACGGACTGTGGGATGAAGGGCAGCAGGAAAAGGGGAAGAAGAGGAAGAAAAAAAGCTTGAGGAAGGTTGGTGAAGTACAGTGAGATGATCTACCATCCGTTTTATCAGAGGCACTATCTTTTAGTAGCAAAGAGAGAAAGGGTGAGAGAGAGAGAGGGGTGGAAGAATGAAAAGACAGAAATGAAGGGAAACAAAAAGATTACAGAATGACGTTATCAAAAAGGAAAGACACAAAGGAAAACAAGAAGGGGAAATGAAAATTGTCATTAACGAGGAAAACAAAAATAAAGAAAAGTAATTAAGAATGTGAGAGAGAGAAGAAAGAAAGGCAGAAGAGAAACAGAAGAAAGGAGCACAGTGTGTAGTATTAGTAACAGCATCTGTTCAAATAGAGGTGCAGATTTAGGGACCAACAGAGAAACACAGAGACCAACACACAAGACAATGTCTATCTATAGACATGCGCACAGAGAATATCCATAACAAAACATATATAGATAAGCACACAGGCAGCAACAGGCAGGGAGGAGATAGAGGAGCGAGAGGAGAGAGGCCAGTCCACACTTGAGTGTGTGAGTCCGTCTTCAGACTGTTTCTGTAGGAAGATGTGGTGAGCTTTGCTGGCGACGATCTGACTTTTAACCTGCTACCTCTGAGCTGATCTGAGAGAGACTCCTCTGACATCCTGCTGATCACATGCTGACCGATGTCTGCGCTGTCTGATTATTCATCTAACTTGACTGACAGGGCCCTTACCCAGTGAGGAGTAGGAGCCAGGGGGCAGTCGGCCTGCTCCCCCGGCCTGTCCGACGTGCCGGCGTTTAGCGACTGCTGCTGCATTTACATCCACGTCGCTACGGGAACGCTGCAGGGAGGCCGCCGACACCCCACCCTTTGAACCCGCGGGGACTGATAGGGCAGGAGGAGGAGGAGGAGGGGAGGAGGAGGAGGAGGAGGAGTGTGTTGGAGAAGGGATGGGAGGTGATGAAGGGATATATACACAACACAAACACATGCAGGCACCACACTACACATACACGATATTGATACCAGAACTGAAATACACAAAAAGCCATATACAGACACATACACGGATTTGTGCGTGCATGTGTGTTATAACAAAAAAACATAACCGAGTGTGACTGTACAGGACTGGACACGGGCGAGAGGTAAATGAACATGATGGTAAATTTACAAGATGGGCTGAGCTTTGCTTGAGTTGCTGTGTGTGTATGTCACCGTGTACACCTGCTTTCACAGGAGCGAGTGAGCATGAGATTTTATGTTTGAGAGAGCTTGCATGTGTGTTTGCCACTGCGCTGTATGTGCGTGTGTATCGTTGCTGTGTGTGTGTGTGTGTGTGTGTGTGTGTGCTCTTGACTCACCTCGCCCTGGAGCTGCTGACCATTTAGAAGACAGAGGCCGACTGACAGAGGAGAGAGAAAAGTAGGTCAATACACAACAAAACAACCACATGCACATAAATAGGAAATCACAATGATAATGCTGTAGTACTGGGTGATGAACAAAACTATTCAAATTTTCTTTTCTTTTTCTGTGACAAAATATAATTAATAATTTTTCTGCCAAATGGAGTAAAATTACACAGCTTTCTAAAAGCATGTGCATATGGATCACCCCAAAAGGCTCAGTCCACCCACTTCACATGTAAACAAATACATATTAAGGAGTGAAAGAGGGAGTGGAGTTAACAAAATGAAAGTGTGGTGATGGCTGATTCAGAGAATGTAAAGAATGAAGAGCTAATTCAGGTAGAAGTGATGTTTTTTTGACATAAAATCTTTATAAGCAAATTCATTCATTTTCTGAGTAAATAATCATTTTTCTAACTGCACATCTACCGATATCTGGTTTTTATGATACAGCATGCAACTGTTCTTTTGTATATCTTAGAATAAAGAATTTAAAATGGCTGATTTAAAATATCTTAACTGCATCATATTCATTCTTTATTATCATATTTTTAGTCAGAACTGTAATTCTGCTTGTTCTCTGAGCCTCAGCCACAGACTTCAAACTCTCTGCTACCACACTGAAGACGACTCACTGGCAGGAAGTCTGTAATAAAAAGCAGTGTAGCATGAAAGTACATCTTTGTAATTTTCTCTTTCTCTAAGTTTTGCTGTGCTTTTCTGTTTGCCAGTGAAATAAAATGTAGATGAGGCCAAACAATGACAAAGCCAAAGTGCTGGGGTTAAACTGAGGCTGTAATGCCCTGAATAACCTCTTAAGAATTAGATTTTTGTTTGACTTCCTCAAAGCTTTAACATTAGTGGATCAAGTTACAGGGGATTTTGTCTTTCTAAGAAGGAGAGGGCAGTCCACTTTCACTGATTTGAATTTTTTCCTTTACTGGTGATTTACTGAGAAAATTTAAGAGGCTTTGATCCTTGTACAGCAAAGGTATCCAACAAAAGGAGTGTAAATCTGCAGATGGGCCTTTAAAAAACCTAAACGTTCATTTTCAACATTCCAATCTAGTGTAAAAGTAAACCTAAACTTCTAAAGGAAACTATAGAGGAGTTCTGCTGAGCACTGATTACTTGAGGCTCTCCTGAGAGGAAGATGAGGAACGATCACTCTGGGGAAGTGAGGCCACGCTGCCGGAGCTCTTCAGGTAGGACTGAAGGGTCCTCTGATATGATGATTCCAGCGAGTTGTAGAGAGCGTCTGCCTCTGCTGGAAAGTGGTTCCTCAAACCCCAGTAGGCCCTGAGGGGGACAGCAGAGAAGAAGAAAACAGAGAAAGAGCAGAGGTGAAGAGAGGAAGGGGAAAAAAAAAGGAAAAGTCAGAGGGAGGACAAAAAGATGAATGAGGAATGAAGTAGTAGGGTGATGATGGAGGGATCAAGGGATTCAGACAGGAAAAGGAGAGAGGTGAGATATTTAATGGTACTTCTCTTTCACATAATGTAATTTAAAGAAATGGCTGTCTGTGTGTGTAACTATGTGTCTTACTTGCGGGCCTCCACTCTGGCCTCTGAGTCAGCATCTCGAATTCCCTTCTTGATGCTCTCAACCAGAACTGCTGTGTGCCTGCAAAACAGACACAAAAGGTGCATGAAGTGTGAACAGGGAGAGAAACGGGTCTGAAACTTGTTTTACACACTACTGTGAATCCTGTACAACCACGTTTTTGCACTTATGAGAAAGCAACTCTTTGTTCTGAACCATGTTGACACTGATCCTCACCTCTCTAGAGAGTGGGTTTGCCATTCCTGTAGCAGAAGGTCCAAGAAATCATAACAGCGCCTGGAGGTGACACATTTCCATCAGTTTGATCACAGCAAAAAACAGGACCTGACATCATCGTCGTTACAAGCATCCTCATTATGATTTTATAGCTGTTCATTACTTGAGACCTGGTCATTAGCACACAAGCCTGTTTGTCATTATAGTGCATTTGATAATCTCACCTTCTAACAGCCACAGACTTGGATGTGCAGTTACTGGTTATCAGAGGGATGAGCCTGGGGACGTGTGTGTGCTGCACAGAGGACAGAAAGCAGGGAGAAAAGATACAATGAAAATCAAATAATCAGAATAGCACCCCCACTGATCATAAAGTATCTAAGCAAGACTGTTGAATGGATTCATTTGTGTTTGTAAAACTCACCCGTATGATGATGCGGATAGCGGACACACCGGAGGTGGCCATGACTTTGGCACAGTTGGGGATAAGGTTAAACAGGACAGGGACAATGGCTTCCGCTCCATGGTCAAACTTATTCCCCAACACTAACGAAAGGTGGCTACAAGAGCACACAGACAAATACATAGCAAACATGTTACAGACAAAGAACTCAATCAGAACTGTGGGAAAGGTAACAAACTACAGAGTGTAATCTTGTAAAATCAAACTCTTTTGATTTCATTGAACAGGTGCTTCTGAAGCTGCATTTACACCCTGTACTTCCTGTATTTCAAGTATAGCATAAAACATTTTGAAGTTGTTGTTTACTACTTCAGGAAGAATTTTACACATCTTCTGCTCCCAGGTGGAAAAAACGTGTACAATGAATCCAGTAATCTCTAAGACATTGATGAATGACTACTGGAAAATATGTTAAATCCTTCTCTTCATATATTTTGTCAGATTTACCCTCCAGTGATCAATGTAAATGTAGTATCAATACTCACGCCACAGTGATGCAGGCCTCTCGAACCACTTGTGAGCGCAGGTCTTTAGCCGACAGTTTGAAAGCTCCATCTAGTAGCCGCAGGTGCTGGTAAAAACAGTCGTAGTTGGCTGCACCTGCCACCAGCAGTGAGCGGATCTTTTTCAGCTGTAAAGAAAACATAAAGAAGACAACATTAAAAATCAAAGGGGGAAAAAAAAGCCAATACTGCAGTGTCCAAAAAAAAAAAAAGGCTGACTAAAGAAACTACTGACAGCGCTGGCTCTCTGGTCCCAGTCGTGTTTGTCGTCGGAGCAAACCTCACGGATCTTATTGAGGTTGTCCTCAAGATCTCTTGTTGAGTAGATCTGCATAGAGAAGGAAAACAGAAGAGAGCAGAGCAAATATGTGAAGGACAGAAAAAGATCTCAGATAATCTGGCCATGACAGCCGGTAAAGGTGTGTTGTTAAAAGATTATCAAAAGCTCCTGTGTGTGGTGTACCTGGACAGTAGGGACATCTGTGAAGGCTTTGATGAAATCATCTTCATCAACTGCCCCGGCACTTTCCTTAGATACTGTAAAATCAGAGCAGAGTCAATTAACACGTGTGTGTGCATTAATAATATCGCGTACAAGCCTTCAGCATTTTAGGATTTCTGACCTGGCTGGCGATTCTGGTTTAACTCACAATAACACACACACGTTACACACACAAGTCAGTGGGAGCAGCCTGTGTTTCTAATGGACTTCCTGGCAGTAATGGGCTTGTCAATCATATCTCTCTGGGGGTTGGAAGCTCTGTGAACCACACCTCCTACTACTCCTCACCGGGGGAAACAGAGAGAGGAGGGAAAGACAAGACAAAGAAGACAAAAAAAGAAAAGAGAAAGCAGGAATCAAAGAGTTGGGAGCAATCCAGGAGGATGAGAATATTAAAACAGGGAGACAAGTCAGAGAGAAGATGTTCAAAGAATGGTGGCAGAGAGTTGGGTATAAACAGAGAAAAAGGCAGAAGAAATGCCCCCCCCCCCCCGGGTCGGTTTCTGTATCAAAGACATGTCATGTTAAAACTCTGCATGACCCTCGGAGAGCTGGGGAACGTCGATGCAGCTAGCTGGTTTGCTCTCAGGGCGTAGCATGGCAGCCCATGAAAACCACCTAATGGCACTACATCACCAACTGCAATTATTTTTACTGCCAGCTTTATGAAATGGAAAAGGTTCATGGCATGTTATCAGGGTGAGCCGTTATGACTTTGATAATAATTATAGTTATGTCGACAGCAGAACTTTCACAACTAACTTTGATATGATTTCAAAATAAAATAATAAAATATATTTTACTTAAAACTGTAAACAAAGTCTTGTGTTAATTGTGGAGATGATAATGTAGAGGTATGATCATTAACCAGCAGTGTGAAAAAAAAGTCATGCTCCTGTACTTGATTGATCCTGATACGGCTTCAGACTTTTTGTGTTTCGCAGTATTTTCTATTACTGTCAGTTACTGGCAAAATTGAAATATCTGTCCTCTGTCTGCATCTTGCTGTCGGGTGTTGCCAGATTGAGTGGGCGTGTTGTCATCTAAATGCAAATGCAGAAAACAGGGCCTCCCATCGCCACCATCATGGAAACTGTTCTCGTATAGCAGAAGAAAAATCTAAAATGTTTACAGCTGATAAAAGTGAGCGAATACTACCCATCTATGGCAAAGGTAACGTTAGTTCTTTTCCTTTTCATTACATGAATCGTAACAAGGTCAACGTTTTAAGCTCTAGTTCTGTGTGAGAAAAATACCCAGCATGCCCTTGACTTCAGCCTCTCACAGCCGGTCCACGATCAATAAGGCTGTAATGATCCAAGTGACAAGAGATCAGAGTCTTGTGTTTCCAGCCAACAGAGCAGTGTACCAGGGCTCAGACAGACTGCCTGCTTGTAAAACACTTTCACCTATGAGCGCATGTACGCATTTATGTGTGACACTGCTGACACAGATACATTAGCAGGCAGCAGGATGCACGGTCGTGGTAACACAGCTTTCTTCCAATAGAGAGGAATGGGAAAAATCAATACATGCAAAGAGGAGGGAAACATAGCGGTCCAGCCAGCTACAGCAGGAGGGAGGACTTGGCAGAGAGGAGGAGGCTCTCTCAACAGGAGGGATGATATAAACTGTTTCAAAGGGAGATCTTCTGCAGCCCTAAGATATGAGCTCAGATATGAGGCCGATGATAAGAATATGAGAGTATCAGATTTCTGAAAAGACGCGGAGGGAGTGCGTCACTGCAGACTGCGACATCTGCTTACTCAAGTAATTATATTTTTTCTAATAGGCTACATAGCCTCTGCCCCTTTAACACGGCCACTGGTAAAAGATAACAGGGAGGACGCAGGCATCAGGGTCAGGGCTCGGTTCACTTCCCTACAGACATCAGCAGATGCAATGATTTTTGTCTTAAGTCTGCCATCCACCAAGTGAAATACACTGTGAGTCAAAGCGAAGGGAGGTGACAGACAAGTCCAGCTTCACTGTCCTAAAACCAGGGGGCATGTAAGACCACAATTTGTTGATGGCGCAACCAGTAGTTATGTGAATATCCACAAAGCTGCACAACATTGTAGCTACTGATTAATTTCAAAACTTATGTGCTGGAGTCAAAACTAAATGAATGAATAATATGTTAATGTACAGACATATGAAAAAGCCTGGATCCCTCTATGTGACAAGAAATCTTAATGATCCCTGGTCAAATGAAATATCACTCAAGTATCAAAATGACATTCCTTAGTGCTCTATATGTACAAAATGAGAGTGTTATTTCCCAATCATTTCGTTAATAGATTTTAAAAAAATAATATGTAGTATCTATATAATGTTGGGAATTTTACAGGAATTATGGAAATTCCTCTTTTGAAAATTAAAAATTCTTGCCTGAATTGATAAAACTATCAGGCACAAAATCTGAGAGACTTCAAACCAGTAGACAGCTCAAGTCTTTTTACACTGTACTTAAAAAATGTAACCAATCAATCACCTCTGTATTTTGACTGAAGTAAGACTCTTCTGGTTTGTTACCAGTCATTCAACTTCCTGTCTGTACAAAATAAACCCCATAAAAGGAGGATGCTGATAAATTTATAATGATGTTTTATGGTGTTTCATTCTTTGGGCTGTTTCTCAGTCAGAAGGATTTTTGAGGATGATACTGATCATTTTATTTGCACTTGGCCAAAAGGAGCCACTAGCCTACTTGTCATGACTGAATGATGATATAAAACCAACTTTGTCAGAACGGAAGTGTTTTTTCTCTAACTTTATTGCACTGCTGTGTGTCTGTATTCACTGTGTGTATAAATGTACATCAAATTAAATACCTAGCTTGCCACCGGTAGCGCTGGGTCTGCGTGCAGTGGAGGACTCTGCAGGCTTCTTGGGAACTTTTGGGACCTTGAAAGCAGCCTGGGCTGAGGAAGAACGATTCCCATCCACACTGTCGTCATCCTCAAAACTACGATCTGGAAAGAGCGGAGGAGAGAGAGAGTAGAGTGTTACCATCCACATTAAACTTTTTGTTAAATCTTTGTAAATATTATTCAGTCAAGTCGAACTGTACAGAATAGTTATTAATGATCCAATACTGCACATCATTACCTTCAACAACAGTCAAAAAACAGCAAATATAGAAATCACAACTGAAGAAAGTCACCATTTGACAGAAGATTATCATCTACTCTCACAAATATCATGCTGAGACCAGCTTTCTAAAAATGTAAACTAAAGATGTATTCATTATATAAACCCTAAGGTGGTTCTGAAACATTTCACAGCACCTTGGATTTTAGTTATCTTGAGCATCAAGGAGGTTAAGGCCATTAACAGACACTGAACAGTGGAAAGAAAAGTAAAGACAAGACATAAAGCATGGAGGAGGTTGTAGTCTACAGAGAGCTTGGTCAGGAATCACTAAATCAATACTAATTACAAACACACCACTAGTAAGAAGAAAAAGCAAACCCACACACAGACGATCACTTCTAAGAGCAAAAAAAAAAAAAAAAAAAAAATCTAATGATGAAATTGTCCACCCATGCAACCAGTGACTGACAGAACTCTCTGGAGTCCAAATCCTCAATCTGCATGCTAGCAGAAATACAGCTAGCTACAAAGCTAGCACTGAAACTTGAGACACGCTTGCAACAAACAATGGTGCAACATTTTAAATGTGCATCTACCAGCAAAACACTTGTGGAGGACAATATGTCAGGACACACACACGCGCAAATGCACGCACAGATGAAACTGTTGGCATAGAATGCAGTTGCGCTCCGTCGCCTGACAACCAGCCATGGAGAATGCGCCAAAGCCACCACCCTACACCTTGACTCATACATCAACTTACCTACCCAATAATAATCAACATGCAGAATCAATGACATGCACGGGCGTGTGTGTGTGTGTGTGCATACAAGCCACATGTTCACAGTGATTGCACTGTCTATTGTGTCAAGCTCAGTAAATGTTAACTGGACATGTAAAGAAGCAGACATATACGTCGTCTGTTGTATAACATGTACACACACAGACCAACACACCCAGGTCCGTCCCTGCACTCACAG
>BRZM01000248.1:103408-175721 GCA_033238685.1 Lates japonicus | reverse complement strand
CGAAGTTGACAGAGTTGTTTGTTGATAATTATAACGAGCATGAGTGAAATATTTTGGTTGCTCGTCGAGCTTTGAGATACGATTACGAGCTTGCATTGTCAGGAATAGTCCTGTTTGTCGCGACGAATGATAGAATCACGAACAACGAAGCGCTTCAATTGTTACCGTTGTGCAGCCCGACCACGTAATGCACATCAACAGTCATATGCCAGCCACCGTGCTGTCTGCGCGGGCGGAGATTGCAGCTGGCCAGACCTGAGTTTTGCCGAACGACCATCTGTTACCCGTCGCCATCCTCAAAATCACTTATCTGGAGCAGCCGAGAGAGAGCAGCGGCATTATTCAAATCTTTGTAACATTATTCGTCGTTTAACCGCACAGAATGTTGTTAACGACCACGCACATCGTCATTTTCAACAACAGTCAAAACACACGCAGAAACACAACCGAAAGTCAACATCGACGGTCATCACCACCGTCATGCCGAGATCAGCTTAAAAACAACCAGAAGATGCATTCACGATAGTTCCTGTTGCGAATTTTTGAAATAGGTTGTTGGTGCCACCCGGATTTTAGTTATCTCGAGTACTGGCGAGGTTGGCGTTGTCATCAGAACACCGAACAGCGAAAGAGGTGCGCAGCACAAGCGACAGCACGGAAGAGAGCTGGTCAGAATCAATCACACTACAAACACACCATCAGCAAGAAGAAAGCACCACTGGCTGCATCATCGCCTTCAAGCGGTGGCCCACTGTTCACCATGCACCAGTGATCGACGGAGTTCAAATCTCAATCCGTAGCGTTAGAAATACAATAAAGTCAGCATCGAAATTGAGACGTCGCTGTAACAACACGGCGCAACAAACGCATTCGTTTCGCGCAAACATTTCCTCAGGCGCCGACAGCAGTCGACGCACAGACGAAACCGTTGGCAGAAACGCAGCTGCCTCCGGCCGCCTGACAACCAGCCATGGAGAAACGCGCCAAAGCCACCACCCACACCTTGACCCATACATCAACTTACCCACCTACACACCGCCAACATGCAGAATCAATGATATGCACGGCGGTGTGTGTGTATACAAGCCACATGTTCACAGTGATTAGAATTCATTGTGTCAAGCCCAGCAAATGTTAACTGACATGTAAAGAAGCAGATATACGTCATTCACAGCAACATGTACACACACAGACTAACACACCAGGTCTGTCTCAAATTACAATGGATCCACGGGTGATAAGCCCCATGCTCTGAGGGCGTGGCATTGGGGCCCTTCTTCAAGCTTTTAATTTTAGGACACGCATAGCCTACACATACTTGGGGTGGGGGGCTAAGCTGTACCCACACGCCACATCATTGTCTCAGAAATCACCGGCAAGGGGTGCTGCATTTTCACTCTCTCACTGCCTTTCATCCTCCTCCTCCCTCTCGCTCCAGCATCTCCTCAGCAGCCCGCCAGCCAATCGAACGAGGTGACATCATGGTGTTGCAGCCAAAGTATAGACTGCATGTAAAGATGTGAGAAAGGGAGAGAGACACACACAGACACCCCAGGAATATTAACAGGGTCAAACTTGCCAGACCAGCTAACCTAAACTCATTACCATTGACAACACATACTCTCCAGCCTCTGACACCCTCTCTCCCTTTTCTCACACTATTGGACACCAACCTTCTAATACACTTTTCATATTTACTTTTATTTATCCACTCTCTCTTCACATACACAATAGAACAAAGGATGATGGAGAAATGATCAAAGGAGGGGTGATGATTGGGAGGGTGGAGGGGGGAAAAGACCACGCCCCTCCATCTGAGGCCTTGACCCTCTCACACACACAAACACAACAGTATTATGTTCCTGGTTGTTTTGACTCTGTCGTCCAGGACACTGGATTTGAATGAAACAATGACTATGAGGTTTAAGTACAAACTTTCAGGTGTAATCTAAGCGTGTTTGTATCCACATCAGACAAGCCCAGTTTCAGGGGAACAGAATGTACAGACAAATCTTCTACAGCCCCACAGAAAGCCATCATATTCAAAACTGGCTTATAATCACTGACTAATGCAAGTCTTCACAACTAACAGACATCAGCAGCCACTTGGCTTCCGTCAGCAAACTCACAGACTGTACTGGAAAACCATCTTCACTGGGCTTGTTCTGGAGGATTTTTGTATTCAGTGAAATGACAAGAAGTAAAGCACAATCAGTTGTATTGAAGGCTGCACTTTCCTGGTGTGCTATAGATAAAAACTCTGTAATGACTAATAGACTGTTCATCAATAGGGATGTAAAACACTGCCAAACAGTCTTACCTAGTTAATTAATTTCAAATGTAATTTGATGGAACAAAATGAAATAAATATTGTGTAGCTATTCTCCACTGTACATACAGAGGACACACACACTATATAGAAGCACACACAATTATGAAAATGCCTGGATCCCTTTATGTGAAGTGATATTTTAATGATGTGAGATTCTCTAATTAGATCATATGCTTGATACTTGCTAGTAATAGCACATCTTCTTAAAAACTCTGAGACAGGGTCTTGCATATGTATAATGAACAGAGGAAAAAACAGAGATACAATGACTTTACCAGCTAAATTTGTGTACAAAAGCACCAATCAAATTGAATGAATTCACAGTAAAAGATTTAATGAATTTAATTGGTTTCTATCTAAACCCACGGGTCCATTAGCAATAATCAGTTGCGCATCAAGGGTCTTGCCGTTGATTAGCATCACTGTTAGCATGATTAGCATCTCCTGCTTTTGTCTAGTCAGACCCCAAGGGAGTAAATGTCTCAGGGTGAAGGGCAGTGCAAAGACACCAGAGAGAAAGACAGAAAGAGAGAGGGAGAGAGAGCACACTGCACACATGCTGTTGCCATGGCGACCTGTGCAGACCAGCTCCTCAGATGAATAGAGCAGCAAACAGAAAAAAAAAGATGTTCAGTAAAGCAAGCCCACTTGCATGCATACACATCCTTAATTTAGTTCAATCAACAGTTGGATTTACTGTTTATTCTCTGATTTCATGTTGATTTATTAAATTAGGATGGATTCTGGTCTGATGGGGACAAAAAGGATCTTCTGGCAGCATCGATGTCACCATGGAGACACCACATTGCCAAAAAAAAATATGGCACAACATGCAAATAACAAGTCTATACACACAGACGCATACAGAAACAGACGCATACACACTCACCACACACACAAACACAGTGAGAGATAGCAGCTCGAACATGTACCAGGCGGCGTTGCCATGGAAACTCCAGGCCGAGATTCCCTCTCGTCTCCATTTCAGGAGAAGAGTCAAAAAGAGGAATGAGGAGAGAGGAGGACTGGCTTAAATGTACAGATCTGACAGTCGTCCACAATCAATCACTCATCAGTGGTCAAATTAAAGACATGTTAAAACTCTTGTGCAAATACATGCACCACCGCCCAACTGTGCCAATCCCTAATCCATGTGGGAATAATCCCAGAGTTTTTCCCAGCCCCCCCCCCCCAAAAAACTAATCTAAATGCAGGTAGAGACAGAGGAGGAGAATTATAACACATACACAGTTGTTTTGTTTCTCTGTCCCTGTTTAAAGGGAAAAGGGATAGGAGGTGAAAGCTGAACGGACTGCAACCTGCAGATCCAATCAAAGTCCTGTGAACTTCATTTAGTGATTAAATCACACTCACACACACACACACACACGCTTTCAGTTGTGACCACACGGTGGCAGCACTGGCTCTGTTCTAGCCAAATGACTTGCATGCTTTGAACATGCCAACCCCCATCCCCCAAAACACAGCGAGATACAGCATCCTGTTATGTCCAAAACATTTAACAGAGATGAGCAGTCACATTCAGTTCTCCCCACGAGTGAACAGTAACAATTCAATCATGAGATTAAATTTGTATTTAAGGGTAAATGATCACACCCATGTGGAAAGGTATCACAATAAAGGAAACTAGAGGACTGGTGACCAAACAGCTTCCAACTACACAGCACGGTGATGTAAGGTGATGTAAATGGTCTTCAAACACAGGAGGCAAAATAACCATTTAAGATGAATAACTGTGTGTTCAACAAATCTGTGCTCCTGTTAGTAAAAACTTTCTCCACAGCAAATATAAAGTCACTGTATATTCTGTACAAACCAAACTAAACATCAGTGACAGTAAAGAGTCAGAGTTTTTGTTGTAAACCACTGGGACATCTTATCAGCTGGAGAGCTGCAGCAGACATCATCTCAAGTATTACAGCTGAAAATCTGAACATGCGACTAAGAGCATAACCAGGCATCTTCTGAGGAATTAAACTAAACTACACAGAGAGCCTGTGTTCGTGCTGATCTTCTGTAAGCTGCAGGGGAACAGGCGATGTCACATATTCCCACTCAGGACCTCGTGACACTGTGCAGAGTCCCGTGCAAAAAGGTGACACATAGAAAATATTCTGATATTGCACAGCACTCATATGAGAATGAGAGGGAAAGGAGAACATGAGAAGCTCTGCAAGAATTGGGACAAAAGCTGTTAAAAAGCTCATGACTGCCCCAGCTCCAAAGTAAACTAGAAGAGGTATGTGTGTCAGGAGAAAACTCCAAAGTAAACTAGAAGAGGTATGTGTGTCAGGAGAAAACTACAAACCCACAGCTATTCCTGCAGAAACCAGTTTATACACACAGGGAACAAAAAAGTACTATTACTATTCCTTCAGAGAACAGGGGTTTTTGTTTTAGAAATTATGTCTGCAGCAAAGGATACTACTTAAAAATCAATACAACAACAAATGAGAATTGTATAACCACAATATAGTATAGGGGTAAATATAATCTTACAACACAGACTCAATCACTCAAATGTGTGATAACAATGATTTATCAGTGCAAAAGAGGATGTAATTACAGAGGAATAAAAGCAGCATGAATGGAAAAGGGAGTCGTCTTAGAGAAGAGAAAATTGTCTCATGCTTCTAAAAATGGCAGTGGTACTTTTCTTATCAATACCAATTATGTAGTCTATTTGTAGCCACTGACTTGAAAGCATAAGAAGGGCAAATGAGCAGACGTTTCACTTTTAGCCACCCAGTTGTCCCTGGGACAGAGAATGGGAGGAAAGCAAAAGCAAGAGAGACACAATCGAGGCTCAGGCCTGGATTCTCTAATAAGAGACAGACCATTTCCAGCCTAGCTCAGGGAAAATGAGCTCCTTTAATGAAAACACACACACACACACACACAGGTATAATTTGAGTCCCAATTCCAAGTTGTGGAGAGGGATAAACCATAATATTCAGAGGAAAGCTTTGCCATGGCAACCAGCCTAGCCTGGAAACGGGGTCATGGTTTCCTTTGCAGAGCCGGAGATGCACTGAAGCAGAATGAGCATGTCTGCGAAAGAGAGTGAGTGAGTGAGCGAGTGTGTGTCAGTCCCTGTCAACACTGAGGTACTATGCAAGCAATGAAAGCTGCTACTGATGGTCAGTTTGCAAGGAAGGCACCAAATATCTCAGGGCTTCCACGGTATGTGTGTATGGTATGTTTGTGTGTGCGTGTGTTTGCATTCACATGGGCTCATTTTCAGAAATAACATTAAGTAAGAGCTGAGCACGGCGCCAGCGGCACTGACATGCTTTACTTTCTCACACACAAACACAGACACATGTGTCGTTCGCCTCTACACACACATGCATTACAGACTGCATCATTATGTTGTCATTTTGACTTGTTATCGGTCAGTGTTAATGATGGAAGTTAGCGGATTTAATTTGGTTCATGCAACATTTTGACAAACTGTATTAAACCTGTGTCGCAGGTCACTTGTTCCCTGTCTTGTCCAGGAGTTTAAGTTAAAAATGTGAAACTGTGATAAAATGGTTTTCATGAATATATTTAAGAGGCATAAATCTTTAAATGTTGAGTTTTTACTGGGAACCACAGAATATATTGTAAAGTAAGATTAGAAACTTGAGGGACAAATTTTTTGAAACATGGATGAGACTGTTGCTGATTCAACTAATATAAAACAAAATTTAAAGTAGCCAGTTAGTCCATATGAATAACTTTATATTATCTGAGATTACGTAGATATACATATTTGACTGATGTTTTTCTTTTGTTACCTGAAAATGTCTTGTTTGATTTTTAAGTATTGACATGTAGCAGTATCTTGTAATTTCATTTGAAATAAACCAAATGTTTGAAACAATACAGAAATAAAACCAAAGTAACTATTATTAGATGGCACCTACAAAAACGATCTCCTTTGGCCTTTATAAACTTCCATACTCGATGATATTAAGAAGCACTATGTGAAATTCTTAGAAGAGTTTGGTTTCAAAATAGCCAGAAAGAGGAGACACTAAATTCTCTCAGCCATGTCGATTATGTTTCATCTAAATTTAACAACCATCTAAACAAATACCTTTTTCTGCTGTCACTGTGGAAGATATTTTGGTCTAATGTGGGCCCAAACCAACTCTTAAAGACTGAGGTCAAGAGAAGAAGGGTGAGCTATAATGAATATATATATCTTAAAAATGCTTATTTGTTCATAATTAAAAACACACATACACGCCTGTCCACCAACTTGCCTCTCAAAAAGCTGGAGTAAGAGCTAGAAACAGGTTTTCTTCACTTAAGCCAAACTAAATGGAGAAATTGCGCATGAATCTCAGTTGGCCTCTGTGGCTCAGGTGCATACTGTGCTGTGTAACCGTGACTGATATCCTGGGTTCATGTCAGGCCTCAGGCTACAAGTGATAACAACAACCATCCCTCTCAAACATTTCCTGTCTCACGTTTACATGAATTTTACAAAGACAAGAGAAAAAAAAATAGGATACACACATGCTCTGGCCCATGTACTTTACATCTACACACAGTCGCACACAAATTCAGTGCAACCTAATGGAGACATTTTAGGACACCCCAGTTTTCTCTTGCAGATGCAGCCTATATATCTGAGCCAGAGCTTTCGGGGTGAAAGTGCCTGGAGTTTAAGCTGATTTCAAACTAAAACCATATGCTGACAAGCCTTTGTCTGAGTGCCAGCATCCACAGCCAGACGAGATTAAACACAGACTCTCACACACACACACTTACCATCACCATCATCCCCAACTGCCATGGTTACAGTGTTTTATGGGTAGAAAAACTCCCTGTTGTCTTTGTCTGTATTCGCTCTTCTCCCTCTGTTCTCCAGCCCCTCTTCTTTGTCTTCTCCTCTATCTCTTTCCTTCTCTTGTTTGTTCAATCTCTCTCTGTCTCTGTCATGATGAATCAGGGAGAGGCAGTGATAGGCACAGCGCTGTGACTCGGCTACTGCGAGAGATCTCTTGTCAGCTTCCACCCTCAATCCTTTGCCCTCCCTGCCTGCCTCCCCTCCTCCCTCCCTCCCTCGCTCCTCTTCTCTCAGCAACAGCTGCCACAAACCCTTTAGAATGAACGCCAGGAGCTGGCCTAAAAGAGATGTGGGGCAAGGGCAAGTAAAGAACGAATTTGTGTGCGTGTGTGTGTGTGCCCTGTGCTCTGAAGTTGATCCTTGGTAGGTTTACTGAGTGTTTACAGAAAAACAGTCACACACATGCTCCTCACATTCTGTTTGTGACCTTCCACCACCCTCTTTGGTGGATTTTCTTGCCAAAAGTGTTACTCGTTGAGAGCCAAACATGAATTAAGAAGGCAGGGAACAGGATGGGGAAATTAAAAGACTCCAGCGTAATGTTTGTTAGACTGCAAGATTCAAATTAGCTTTGTGCATGACCGACAGTAAAATCTGCAAAGTATTTAACAGAGTACACGCTAACTTGACAGATGATTTTGTATGAAAATCATTAGCTGCAGCTGTACTGGGACAAGGATGGGAATGCAAACAGACAAGCACCAAGAGTTTACATGCATGACTCTGAACAGCCGACTTAACTGTAGCATGACAAGGTGCACCAGTTGAGAAATACAAGAGAAAGAAGCTTAAGTACACTCGAGGTGGCAACCAGGGCCAAACTGCAGGGCAGGCAGCCAAAGTTCACCCTCATGAGCATCTGTGGTCACTTTCACTTTATGTTCACTCACATTTGGATATGTGGTCAACATATGGTCAGGCTGCAAAGCGTTTTTAAAGTAGATATAAAAAGTGGCTACAAATAATGCAAATACTCTGACTGGTTTGCTGTTGTAATAGCTATGAAACGGTCAAACCATTCAGCCTGCTTGGCAGTTTCAGGCAAGCAGGGAGAGGAGCAACATTACCACTTAATATTTTGGTGACCAACCGAGCCAGTTTCTTAAACGTTTCACTGAACTGTTGCAATGTTTACTCAGATTATCTTCCTTCTGCTATTATAAATGAAATGTGCCAATAGTCCAAAAAGATTTGTCCACCTAAATAATAACATGCACTGCTCTCACAGTCCTGGAATAACACATGACAAGACAGAGTCAACAGAGTCATAAAAAAAGAGAAATCACATTATTATTTAATCATAACAACCACACAATCATGGTTCCAAAAACTTTAATCTAAACATCAGGGAGGTGGGAGTTGAAAGTAACACTCCCTCCATCCCTCTCCTGCCACCAGAGACAGCATCATGGCAACTACACCCACCACAAGCCCTGAGCTCTTCTCCATGTCTCTCCCTATGTCCCTCTCACTCCAAGTAAACAGGCTGCAGCAGCCGACCAGGCACCGACTAACTGTTGCTGTTAGACCGATAGATACAGTGACAGGGCAGCCTAAAGGTACAAACAGCCAATGACAGTCTCTGTTAGACACCAACAACAGACCTAACTGACCTCACAGAGAGCACAAACTCAGCTTACAGCCACACAGTGAAGAATTCATTTGACTAAAGTTAGGATGCAATCATATAAACACATACTCATGCTTTGTGATGTTTCATTATATAGGTAACTAGTGTGAACTTTTAAAAGTTCAATCTGGCCTCTGAAATCAAACTACAGTTGTAACACACTCTCCATTGTTAGTTGCTCTTAGTGGTAGACAGGCTTTTAGCAGATTCTGTGCTTCTTATTTCTCAGTTATCAACATTTACACAACAAATGTGATAAACTTGCAGGAAATAAGTCAAATATTTTGGGAAGTAAAAAGCCATTATCTTGATCATTTCACAACTGATTTTCACAGTAGTTACATGAATTGACTGATGAGAAATCAAAGCACTGCTGCTGAAAACTGTCAGTGAACAACTGACAAGATATTTAGGTGAAACAACTGTTTCTCTCCCAATACTTCAACTCTGGGTATCTGTTCATATCAAATACTAATCTGATACTAGTGCTCTCTTTTTCCTGAATTTAGAATCTATGATGCTATCATTTTTATGCAAAGTTACATCAGGCCACAGATTTCTGTGGAAATGAAAACTGAATGAATGTCACTAATAATGGAAACAATAAATGTTATGACACTGAGATTATCTGGATTAGTCACATCATAACTGATCCCCACTCCTCTTTCTAAGATCTGTATCGGCGATCGCCAACTACCAAAAGAAACCACTCTGAGAATCAGTATTGAGGTATTGAGGTTTCGCAGCACCAATAATGTTGTTTCTCTTCTTACATGGGTGTCAGTAAATCCCTTAAGTGCTAGAGAACCTAATTTTGTGTTCTGAAAAGTGAAAACAAAGTGAAACATTGCTGTGAGGAGTGTTGTCAATACAATTCTAACTTTCCATGGTCAAACAACAAAGGCTGAGCCTGAGGCTCCTAAAGATCAACAGTCCACATTAATGCTGGACAGCAAAACACTCAGCAGGAGAAGCCTTCAGCTCAGGTCTGGCTCTGCCGGGAAACCCACAGCATCACAGAGACAGATTAAACCATTAATCCTGTTAGGTCCTCTTACAGGAGCTCATGGCAACAAACTGACACAACAAGAGCACATGCAGATTTAGACACACACAAGCACCCACCAACACACACACACACACACACACAGATACACTAACTTATTCTCTTCTGGAACACACCCAGTGCCTAACAACAGTAAAATCATCTTGACAACATGACTCCACTTGGTGGCTCTCAAGAGGCCAACACAACTGTGACACAATAAATGAGAAAAGGCACTGACCGTGACTTGGGCTGAGAGCCATGTTGCCTGAATTCAAGGCTTCATCAAAACGAGCGAATATCGTCTGTAACCTGCAGAGAGAGAGGAGAAGAAGAAGAAAGGTTAGAACAACACACGACATATACTGCACATACACAACAAAGCTAATTAAATGAATACAATAACAGAACTGGATGCATCCACATGAGAGTGAATTAGGAAAATGAACCTCAATCATCTTCACTGACAAGACAAAGAAATTTCATATGCAGATGTGCGCGCGCACACACACACACACACACACACCAGAGCTTTGACCTAGAGACAGGCAAGGTGCTGTGAATCCCAAGTGAAAGTATCAAAAGCAGCAACATGTGGACAGCCTGCCTGCCTGCCTGCCTGCTTGTCTGCCTGCCTGCCTGCCTGCCTGCCTGCCTGTTGGTGGGTGGGTGTGTCTGTTATGCCAATCACACTCATGAAGCTGCAGCAGCAACACGACAAGAGTCCTCCTGACATCCTGCTCAGCACCAAACAAACACAACCCCTTCTTCACAGTCATGTGATTTACAGGTAGGACTGTTTTCATAATAACAGGACAATGATTTACAGACAAATCAAGCTAAAATAATTGCTTTGAATGAACGAAAGCCTCCATCGTCCTGAGCGGTGTGGGCACACACTGGTTACACATGACTGATATGACAAAAACACAACACAGACACAATGACCCATGTCCAGAAACATGCCCTAATGTCTCCTTGCCAAAAGGTTAGCCATGGATGTAAGCAAACAAGAATAAGAGTCATACACACCGTACTCTGTCTGTCTGTCTTTTGGTGTCTGTGTGCCGGTCCACAACCACCAGACAGCTTAGAGGCTCCTGATAAGTGACGATTAGCGTTGCAATGGGCTGCTCAGCCGTGCAGCGTTTTCACGTGGTTCCCTTCCTTTCATTAACATTTTAATGTACCAGTTTGGTTCAGAAATAATCTTGCATTTAGTCCTCTGTACTCATTTGCCTCAGTATTTCCCAGTGGGCTGATTAATAGGTTGCTGTGTTGCTGCGCAACGTTGCATTAGCTCCCATGCTAGTGACACACTCTGGTCCTCGGCTCCCCTCAGCTCTTTGTATCCAACATGGTGCAATGGCTCTGAGAGGGAGGGAGGAAGACGGGAGGAGGAAGGGAGTAAGGGAGGGCGTGAGAGAGAGAGAGAGAGAGAAAGAGAGGGAGCCAAACAGCGAGAGACCAAAGCATGCTACGGGCATGCGACAAAGCACCACCTACTGTCGCACATACGTACTGTATGCTAAGCAAACACACCCACTGAGAACAGTGACACAAAGAGTTAAATCTCAGACAGGGTCTTTGCGTGCATGTGTGTGTGTGTGTGTGAGAGAGAGAGAGAGACAAGTGGGCCAGTTTGTGTGACAGGCAGCAAAGAGATTCAGTTACCCTTTACATAACCTCCCTCTCATATCCAGACACACACACACACTTGTCAGAGGGGGAGGGGCTTTACAGCTAGAAGCAGACAGAAAGCAAGGCTGCTCCTCCCCCCTCTACCTCTTTCCTTTTCACCTC
Source organism: Lates japonicus (assembly GCA_033238685.1). Taxonomy (NCBI): domain Eukaryota; kingdom Metazoa; phylum Chordata; class Actinopteri; family Centropomidae; genus Lates; species Lates japonicus. Next base: position 164,047 of record BRZM01000248.1, on the reverse strand, counting down.
ACTTGTCTTTATTCCCTCCCTCCTATTCCTCTCTTTTAATCCTACTTCTCTATTCACATTCTACTAATTCAAGGGTCCCGTCTTCACCCCTTCACCGAGCTCTCAATCCGTGTTGAGTACAGATCGACAGTCATTGAAAAATGCTCACCCTGAGTTCAGCCGGAATGACTCACGCCTTTGAGGCCACTCACTTCCCTTTCAAACAAGAAATGTGTGTATAAGACAGGTCTAGTGAATACTGCTTCAACCAGAATTTGACCTGCTGATAGGAGACTAATCTCTTGTTGTTACTGTTAAGAGAGACTCAAGGCTGCAAGAGTACATCACTGCTAGACCTCAGAAATTCATACAGTCCATACATAAATAAATGCTAGTGTAAACTTTTTGTTCTTTCCACTCATCAGGGGGTCAGTTAAATGACGTTTAAGCTTCAATAACAACACTGACCAATAAAACTGCCATCTGTTACAGAAACACAAACAAAGAAATCCAGGTGGTGTCTGGCCCATGTTCAACGCAGGACAGGATGAGCTGGGTCACACAGATCAGTCAGATGATTCACGCTGATTGAGACTGACTGCCAAAGCTGCTGTAACCTGTGCCACTGATGGTCTAGAAGGAGTCATCAGTTTCAATGTGCACAGTAATAACACTCCTTATCATTCAACTGACACATTTTGGAAACTACATTTTTTACCTTTTACTGCTGGTAGCCTCCAGACAGTACAACCTGCACATACCTGTAACTGCTGAGTGGAGGAAATATCTTTCAAAATGTTCACAAATCCCTCCTGCACTTTCAAATTGGCTCAATTACAGAATTTCATTACCGTAATGGTTTATTTAATGTACTGCATTTGCTCAGACAAAACATGTGGTAGAGGTAAAACTGACCTGCATGAAAATGTAACTATACTTATTAGTCACCACCTCCAGGCCTGCTCCCAATTAAATGAGTTAGCAATGTAAACAACTTTTGATATAAACAAATTAAACACATTTTGAGTGTGATTTAATAGTGTAGGTTTGGATATCATTTTGGACTTTTTTTTCTCCAAAATGTCCCTGAAAATATCATTTAAAGTGCAAGTGTCACAAGCTGTTTGTTCCAGACATGTCAAGGACTTTGTGCAGCTGAACCTGGGTCATTTGTTTTTCAGGGTTAAAAGAAAAAGCAGGCCCTGTCTGGTAAAATCCTCACTTGCCTTCTGCCCTCTTTCGTGCTTTACAAGGTTTGTTCTTTCTCAGAGTAATAAACAGACTAGCAAGACCATAAAGCATAAAGGCAGGAGTCATCCACCTGTCATTATTCCTCCACATTATCTTTTCCAACTTATATTCTCAGCCTTCTACACTTCTCCTTTTTTCATGACGCTCCCTTTCTCTACATCATCTAATGCTAGCTCTACAGAGTTGATATGTGATCTTGTCCAACACTGGGCTGCAGTCCTGCATTCCACCCGGCAACCATATACTAACACAAACACACACAGACACACACAACATCTACCTGGCCTTCATACCAGCGCTCCAATATTATCAGTAAATAAACTAATAAAACTGGCATGACATATTTGTGCTGCTCATAATTCATGTTCATTTCATATTAACTGCATTACAGAAGAGCAAGCGAGTACTGGTTTCAGACCTAACTCACTGCATCTGTCAGACCTCTACATATATCCTAACACACACACACACACACACACACACACCGGCCTGTATAAATCCCACATACACAGACAGCATGTTTACACTGGAGACAGACAGGCTTAATATGCGCAACACATGACACATGGCCACGGCCAGCATTCACAGACGCAAGACTCATACTGAGCAGTCAGCACACAACACTGACTGCTGCTTGGATCTCACACATGGGAGAGAGAGGGAAAGTGGGGGGAGAATGGGGGGGTGGGGGGGTCACTGTGTGCTCAGAATAACCCTCAACTGGGCACATGTAACCAGGACGACCAAAGAAGGACGAGACCACTCAATGGACCTCTTCAGTTGACATGAACACACACACGCTTTCTCCGATTTTTCCCCAACTCTGTTACTCCACCCAACGCCTTTGTACCCCATGTGCCCCCTGCCCAACCCCCCACCCTCCCCCCTCCCCTCCCACAGTCAGTCAGCATTGTGCTCTGGATGAAAGTGCCTCTGTGTGTGTGAAGGGCAGAGTGGTGCATGGTGTGGCCTGGGACAGACTGAGTGCCAAGGCCACAGGACCCACAGACCCTCCACACAACTCATCCCCGCTCGACAGAGCGCACACACAAATACACACCATTATAAATACCATCAGTAACAGACACTGACAAAATAACTCACCGTGCAGCAGGCAGTCCTCTCTTCCCCACATCTGCTCTGACCCTCTCTCCAACGTGACGATAAACATCCACCAATGTTGTTATGGAGGCCTCACGTACCTACAGACAGCGCACATTAACCAATTTAAAATCCCCCCCCACACACAAATAAAATTACATGCATGCACTCATGCTCTCAGATACTGTGCACAAAGGTATCTCAATGTTGATCTTGTCATTGCAGGTGTGTGTTCAAAGCAGTAAGATTATAGATAATTTTCCATAATAATAATCCATTAAGATTACATTGCCCGGGATTAGAGCGACTAAAGGCTGCAAACATAAACACATATTAAAAAATAAACCCTTAAGGGCCTCTACTCATCCCCCTTATGGGCGGCATCTGATTTGCTAGTTATGTTGTGGGCACTGTTGTGATTGGGTGGTGGGATGCTGTTAAAGGGATTCTCTGCAACTGAGGAAGGGCGGGCCTGTTGCGGATGTTGATTGGTCGGGAGAGTATGTGGGTAGGTAATCATTGGGTAGACGATAGAAGCAGATTTCAGCTTTGGGGTGCAACTCCACAGGAGGTTATACCAACCTCTCTCTATCCCTCTCTCTCACTTACTCAGTCACTCACACACATACTTAGAGTTAGTACCATTGTGTGCATTAATGGCTGGGTGTTGGTGCTCATGATTCAGCAGTTAAACTGGGTGGGGGGGCTACAGGGCCCATCTCCTCACTAATAACAGTAATAATCACAGATCTATCTTAAGATGCCTGCCAGCACTCTCTGGATGCTGAAAACCAAACCACAGGCTTAGCTACAGGCTAGTACAAGGAAGAGACAATGGCTTCAACCCACTCACACACATATACACAGTAACAGACATGTATGGAGGTGCGTTGATCTTTGCTTTGCCTCTTACCTGTGGGTTCTGGTCTCCAGTCAGAGAGCAGAGATGAGGAACTAGTTTACTGAGGCTCAGTGGTTGGGCTCCATACCTGTAAGAGACATGCCAGAGGACAAGGAAATGAAAGGGATGATTATTAATGTAAAGCAAGCATGAATCATATGATCGTGCAGTCTAATTATGTCCTGCCTGCATTCATATCGAATTTCAGGAATGAGGGAAACACTTGTATTCTCAGGAGAGAAAACAAATTTATGAAAGATTTTTGTGTAACTTGCAAATAGGGTTTATGTACCCTGGGATATATGGAACTTATAAATGAATAAATGCAACAAATCACTTTATTGGAAAATACAAAAAAAACTAGAACTGAATTATAAGAAAATATTCTACTACATTGAGCTTTGTCAAAAACATGTGAAAAGAGGCAGACCATTTCTGTGTCATGTTGTAAATGTGTGTCACGCTCAGTAAACATCTTTAGGTTTATTATCAGGTAGCAGCTTAGCATAACAGTGTCACTTTCCATTAACAAAAAGATGCTACAATTAGCACTGCGACTCTAACAGGCCAGATTTGCTGTGTGCGCTAACCTTAAGGTGAAAAATAAACTAAACTACAACCTGCACAGATTTGAACTGCTGCTGTACAAGAATGCTGTTTGGTCTTGAGTCTATAGGTGTGTTTGTTTAATGAGACTATAAGCTTACAAAATGTAGGTTAACCATGACAGCAGTGTCTCAACAATCCCAGACTCTGTGGCAAGAAACAAGAGCAGAAATCCTCTTATAGTTAATGGGAGGAAATGAGAACAAACTAATTTATTTAGAAATGAACTGAAGACAGAAAAATGAAGTCAAAAAATTTTGTCTAGTTTAACCAATACGCTTATGTGTGAACAGACTGATTTTAATTTTATTTCTAGTGCACATAAACTCCTTTCTCTTATTTTCCCAGATATAAAGTCCAAGACCTCCTGTGGCTTCTGGAAAAATATCTCTAAATAGACCAGCATATTTTCTTTGGAACATAGTAGTAAGATACAGACCCTTTCCAATTATTTGTTCATGTTGATTTAAAAAAGAAAGTCCTCCATCAGGCCTGACAGCTGAGCTTGAGACCATGTAAGAGTTCAGGCCAGGGGGAAATTGAGAACAGACTTTTAAAACACTCTGAAAGCAACACATAGCGACATGTATGACGTCACCTGACAAAAGTGGTGGTGCCATTTGTCGCATGTGTGCCACCTCTACAGAGTCACACAAACAGTTAAGAGGATTAATCCTGGAGACAGAGACTGTGTGTGTTTCTTGAACAAACAAAATGGGGCATGTTCATGGAGGACAGTAGTAACAACACATGGGAAAAAAGTGTCAGTGTCCAGAACAATACAATCAATGAGCTGGGTTTAAAGCCAGTATAATTAGTTAGATTTTGAATTTGCTGTAAGGACTAATGTATGACTTTCTACAGTATATTCTTTCACATTTCACCATGGCAGTGATTCAGATGAAGACAGGGAAGTTACTCACATGTTGAGCGTGGCACTGAGACAGAGGCAGACTCCTTCTCGACTGCGGAAGTTCTTATGTTTAAAACCAGGAAGCAGCCTTTCCCAAACGTACTGAAAAAAGGAGAATCAGAAGGATACATGTGGGAAAAGGAGAGAGAGAGAGAGAGAGGGAGAGAGAACCTCAGTAAGAACGAGCAGAAGAAATTCCTGCCAGGCAGCTCATCGCTCATCAGGGGTTTGAGCAGATTAGGGAGCAGAGAGAGGGTTACAATCTGTGGAGATGTGCATGTGTGGTGTGTGTAGATAACACAAAGTAGAATAGAGATGTAGCCTGTGTTATTCCTTATATATCCAGAAGAGGGAGCCCAGAACATAGAGTACCTCTCTGCTGTAGTGAGTATCTATTATTGATGTGGAGGTGGCTGTGATTTGTCTACTGTCTCTGTTCTGCATCTTAATCGAGCATTTGAATACACAACAACTGCTAACTGGTTCTTCTACCAGTATACAAAACAGTTTCCTCACAGTTGCAACTTTCTTGACACCTTCTGCTGTCAAAGACAGAACGACGGCCCTGAAACTATTTTAGCAGACAATCTATGTGTATTTTTGATCGACATCTAAATCATCTTTGAGTGACAAAAACTGTCACTTTGTTTTGATGTCTGTCATGTTACATATGGTGCTGAACTCAGTAGCTCAAACAGTCTTTAACTGATCAGGATCCTGAGATTTTTATTTCATTTCTGTGGGTATGTGTCTCACCATGGGTGAGGCAGTCTGCTCCATGCAGCGAAGGATAAGAGCTTGGCTGTTCTCCCGAACCTGGTCCTTCCCATCACCCAGCCGGTCCACCAGAGCTGGCAAGACTACAGAAACAGAGAGGGTGTGGTGGTCATGAGAGTCAATATATATGAAAAATGCAGGTCAGTGTACAGTGTTTACATTAAGTACAGGAGAAATGAGGCCACAAACGACTCTGAATCTTTACCAGATTTAAATGGCAGAGACAATGAAGACTGCCCCCAAGTGGAGAGCATTTAAAACACAGGTATTCAAAGATACATGCTCATCATTAGTAGAGTCATAGTATGTGGGTGTGTGAGAGAGGAGAGACTGTAATTGTACTGTAAAAGCTTAAGCAACGCCACCATTGCCACCAGGGCTCTGACAAAACGAGGGGAGGAGAGGACAGGAAATGAGAAATGGACCGTGACTAAACTAATGTCAAGATCATCAAATGCTCTCATGTCAGCTCCACTTCAACACACAACTGATCCAGTAGTGAGCCTATGTAATGCACACAGTAAAGAACAGAAAGTAAGGGCCTTTACTGCTGGCATCCAAGGGAACTGAGTATTTTAGCAACAAAAACAAATGTTTCAGATGGTTACTGTAATCCTCTATGAACTGAAGAGCAGAGGTGCCATCAGCTTTAAGTGTATTTGCAGCTTTAAAAACAGATGAACGGGTACTTGACAGCTTTTTATCTGAAGGCCTGCAATGTGTGGGTGCCACAAAACGTAGGGTCAACAAATTGACCCTATTAACAAGAACTGTCAGTGCATCTAATGACTGATATGGTTTATTCCTCTGTGCCAAAGACTTCCAAAACTATTAAAAAATATTTTCATCTGTGAATACTCAAAGGTGTGTAATTGTAATTCTCAGCTGAAAACAGTCCTTAGCGAATCAGCTATTTACTCCCATTTAAGTAACATATGTTTTTGGGTTAAAATGATGTAACCTTTTCTAATAATGAATGCATATATTAGTGACATGTTTTCAAAGATTTACCTCTCAGCAGAAACCAGTGGGCTTCTGGCTGAGAGCTATTGACAGGGTAGGAAAGTCATAAAGTGTTGAGAGACAAATTAGGAGAATATAGACTGCTCGCCTTGTCCTTGAACTCGTGAAGTCCAAAAATTCTACAACATGCAATGATTTAAAAGGCTTGTCTTAGTCAGCCTGTCTAAACACATAAAATGCCAAATCTGTTGAGTCTCTGCTTGACCATCAGATGGAGACGCCAAACTTTCTGAGTTACATAAAACTCAAAACCTCCCTCTGACATTCACGCAATGGGATAAACAGAAATACACACAGAACTGACATGTGCACACACACACCCACACACCCACACACACACAATCCTACCCACATTCCTAGTCTAAAACAGCTGGGGTGGGGGGTGTGCATGGTTGATGTCATCTCCCCTGTGCTGTGTGTGTATGTGTGTGTGCGTACATTATGTTACCATAACAGCTGGTTTCATGGGCAACAAGGACAATTCCCCCAAACAGAAAACAGGAGGGCATTGTTGCACACAAGAACGTCATCTGCTGTAGTAAAGTCAAACACGCACACAGACTTCGTGTATGTGGCAAGTTGACTCATTTTGTTTCATCTCTTTCAACTGGACAATCTAACTGGGAAACTACACAGGTGCTGGGCCAATCACATCACTTAGTTTTATCTGAGACACTACAGCCTTATGGGATCTGTATGTATCAATTCAATTTCCACTTAATGTGGGAGCTACTTGTCAAGATGGCCAACAGCACAGAGTCAACTCCTGTGCACATGCAAACACACACTGTGTAAAGGCAGCAGCCCTGCACAATGAGTCAGCCCAGTAGATCAATACAGTCAGTCTCAATGATCCCATCTTCCTCCTGTGTGTGTGTGTGTGTGTGTGTGTGTGTGGGGGAGGGTGGGTGCAGGGAGAAGGAGAGAGAGCACAGGAAAGGAGAGATGGAAGTCAGATGGAGGGAGGGAGATTCTAGAGCCAGCGGTGGCTCAGAGAGAGGTTTTTACCATCAGTCTGAAAACACACACTCCTGTTACACACACAAATACACACAGCTCGGCTAGGGCACTGTGAACAAGATGTGTGTATGTGTGTGTGTGTGTGTGTGCAGACTCTGCACAGCGTGACAAGTCCAATCATCCCAGAGCTGCACTGCAGGGTTGAGTGCGTTTGTTGGTGACAAGAGCCAGTCTGGCTGACAAAGACAGCTGGTGACACCTTAAGCGGGCACACGCAAGGGCTGGCACTGACATAACACACACACACACTCAACACACAGAGCATGTAATCTGATACAAGATTCAGTCTATGAGGTCATATGAATGCGAGGTGCGGTTTTGGGGTGCAATAGGGTGAGCTACAGTACGGCAGACACTGAGCCCAAATAGAGACCAGAGGATGTGGCTAACAGAGAGGTAAAACAGGCTTAGAGCAGCACTGCTGGTCTCTCAGAGGAATCCACAAAGGGAAGTGATAGCAAAATGAAGGACAGGGGCCAACATGCTGAAGAGTTCATACACACAAAAACCATCACACTCATGTAGTACGGAGTAGTGAAGCTGAGTACAAGCGGTAAATCAGCTAGAGATCTCAACATTTATTTTCAATCGTGAACCAACAGCCAAGAGGAAAAACTATCCTAATAGCACCCAAAATAAGAGCAATGAGGGAGTACTTCGTTGAAGACATTAACTTTTGAGTCTGATGAACCGAAAGCAAAGAAAGAGATCCCTATAATCCCCCGCACGATAACCATCGATACAAGGCGTGTTGGCTATAGAAAAGCTGAAAACTGGTTTGGCTGTACAGGTTTGGTGCATGCTCGCTATTCATTTCATGGAGAGAAAACTACAACAAAATACACAGTATCAGCTGTATCAGTAAGTTGTACTGCGGAGAAAACTCCCAAGTTTTTTTAAAAAGCTCAAAGCTCAAAACAAAGACAAATATCGCCGAACGAAGCCACCTGTAAATACACACCTGAGGGAAATTCAGGAAGGGGGGTGTATCTCACTCAAAGCTCAGGTATCCTTTGAACCGCTTCCATGGAACCACAACGACGACAGATGTCTATCCCCATCAACGCCACCCAAACAGGTGAGATGAAAGGTTAAGGATACTACACGATAATTACGTGTGTACATCACAGGAATTCTCATTCTTGACACTAACAAACCAACAAATTATGTGATAAGAGGAATGTTGAGGATTAAACCAGTTCACTGTAGAGGCTTGGAAAACATTTTAAGTCTGATCTGCGCCCAAATGGATTTTAAAAGTGTTGAATCAAACCATCTCTCTGGGTTTTGCTGACTCAGCAGACAGCCAACATTATGAAGGTAATGTTCAGCTGAAGGAATCAAGTCTCTCCTCATCAGTCCTCATAACTCTGATATCTGGATGAGCAGTGACACATTGGCCTAATACTGCACCTAAAAGAGACTGGCAGCTGAGCTCATGTCGAAATAAAATATAAACAGGAAATAATTTGTACCGAGCTGCTCAAAGTCATGAGGAAAAAAAAAAAAAGAAAAGAATGTTTATACACACTAATCACTAAACCCAGTACAATTTAGCAGTCTGTAAAATAAAATTCAGCTTTTATTCTGAAATCCACTGTTCACAGTAGAAGTCTTACTATTGCCATAAAACAAAAGAGACTGACTTTGTTTATAATTTCTTTTCACCATTTTTTTCACTATTTTCTCTACCTAGACTGAATGTGCAGCACTGAACAGTCAGGTTTGCTGTAAGCTTGAACATACCCATAAGCCTGAATGAAATATGGAAACTCTCTCAATTCTCAAGCATTTGAACCTGAAAACCATCTGTGAACGGAAGTTACAACCTCCACTCATATACAACCATAATCTATAAATGATGACACCTCAGCCGCCATGATCACACTGCTGACATGCAGTTCAAGCTCAAAAAACCCTAATAAGTGAGCCTTTGAGTTGAGTTTATTTATTCCACTGAAGTATCTAAAGTATGGTGTAGCTAAGGTTGAAAATGTGTTTGTATGGATACAGAATAAAATACTATAGTTGACAGTTAAGTCTAAAAAGCCATATTTAACAACTAATATACTGCTCTCGAGTTATGTCAACAGCTGCTTTTCCAATTCTGATAACCTTGTTGTGACCTCTTTATACCATCAACAGCAGCTGGCCTTAATCACACAATGGTTGTACCTTGATTTATTCCTTTTCTGGAAATTTGAACAAAAAATCAGAAGACTTTCGCATCAACATGATGGCTTGGTTCATCTATTACAATAAAATGTTAGAGGTGACAACATGTTTAGTATGCCACACATTCACAGTGTCATGATGTTTGTTATAATAACCCTTGACAATCTCTTTTCTGTCTTTCTCTTCTCTCCCACTGCTCTGGTTTGACAGTCATTTAAAAAGAAAATCTGGCTTGTGATATGAGTCGTAGGGGGAAGGTAGACTGGATTTTTTTTGTCTAGTGGTAAAGTTGAGTTTTCCACTGTGTTTCTGATTAGGATCACATCCCACACTGCGCTGTGCTCCTGGAATGCTTGTTTTGGCAAAACTGAACAGTCCAAAAAGAAAATCCATTAAAATATTATTCTCCAGACTCCTCTGTCCTGCTCAGAGTGGGGAGTCAGACTGCAGTTTATTCCCTATTTTAGTCAAAGGAGGAGCAGAGCCAGGTAACTACAGAAACAAAAAGGGGGGGAATAACCAGGACGAAGGCCAAGTATTACCACAGAAAACAAAAATCACCTGGAGAAGAAACATGAGCTCTGGGTCAATGCAGTGGCTACCTTACACTGACCTAATTTGGGGGGGCAGGGAGGGCTTGTCAGGAGAAGAAGAGGCAGCACAGGAAAAACAGCCCCCGGGCCTCCCCTCCCCCTCCTCCACCCAGCACCCCAACAAGCTCGGCGCCCACAACCATATGGCATCTTCATATGGAGAGAGTGAGAGGAGGAGGAAAGAGAAGACAAGTGATGGAAGGGACTGTTTGTTATCCACCTTGGACAGGAGAAAATGGAGGAGGAGGTTCCTTCCTGCTTCTGCAGTTTAATGTGTGGATAGTGGGTGAGGAGGGAAGGAGGGCAATATCAAAAGGCCACTCAGGTTTCACCCCAAATACTCAAAAGCATCAGGCATGCGGAGAGGCAGCGTCTAACAGAGACAGTGACACACACACAATGTTATTTACAACAAGCTACAGTGTGTCTCTAGACCTGGCTTCAAAACATCAGAGGCGTCTGGTATGCTGGAGAAAAAAACACAGTAATATTTAGTCTCTATGAATGGTTCTTTGTGAAGACTCAGGTTTACTGCGTATGGCCAGCCTGCTAGTTCGCATACCATATGTCACGGTTTAGTCTGGATTCTAGAGGAAGCAAAGAAGTGAGTTCTGGATGGAAAAACATGGTCCGAGGCTCGATATCACACAGCAACATTTGGGAAGAGGACAAATGTGCTGAGATGGAAACTAGTGCTATATTTTCTAATTAGATTAGGGCTGCAACCAGTTAATCTGGCTATTTTTTCAATTCAATGACTCATCATTTGCTTGCCAAAATAGTGAAAATATCTATTACAGTTTCCCAAAAGACCAGGTAACATGTTTTGAAGATGAAACAGAAAGTTAAATATTTTTTATAAAATGGCTTAAGATTATTTAACTATCAAAACTGTCATTTAATAATTCTGTTTGTGATAAACTACGCTGCAACTCGATTAGATGATTGATCCATTAGTCGATCACTGCAAAATTGATTGTGATCCTGATTGCCATTTCATCTCAGAGACAACAGGGTCTTGGGTGGGCTGCCTCGTATGGCTTACTAGTCTGTAAAACAGAGGTCTATAATTCAAATCCACACTCAAGTTGTGTGACTTTCACCGTTATAGTTACTGCACAGCTGGTGGGCATCGAAACCTTTTTCTTTACAGACTTTTATGATACAAAACAATGAAACATTCATTGTTTCATGTAGTGCCAGATTATATTAGCCCTATTTCATTACCATATTAATGATTACATTTAATTTATAAGACTGTTTCTGTATTTCACCAGCACCAAGAATAGTGCATATTACTGAGGATGGTGGCAAAGACTGTATCAAATTCACAACTGCTTTTGAGACTTGACCAAACACGCAGTAAGCACCTGGAGCTCTTAACCCATTGTCCACTGATAATAAAATGGCAACAAAATGTCTAAATGTAGTTAAAAGAGCATTGTCTGCCCCAACCCAAAACTAAGTTATCCTTGCTGACTGTAGGTCACCAGTTCCTGCAGCTGCTTCACTAAAAGCTGCCAATCAATTCTCTTCACTGGAAGGTTTCTACTATAAAGCACCTGCAGAGAGTTGATCTTATGGGAACAACACATGAAAAAATGTTTCATGTTTAAAGGGCCATGATTTATTGATGCTGTGGCGTAACAGACAGTATTTAACTAGCAAAGCGCTGGTCTTGATCTTTCTCTGTGCATTGTATCCAAGGTTGCACATATAATACTTGTATCAAGGTTTAGTTATCATCTCATCAGTTTTTTGTTTTAGACTCAGTCTGGGTAGGACGATTAACGCCGTTATCAGTCTTCAATCAGTCGCTGGTGTCCAGTCATCTGGTCTACTACCCATAAAAAGCAGCATGCAATATTAATACCCACTGTCATTTTGTGTGTACACAGCTGAGACCTCTGTGATGTTATGAGGCAGAGTGCATGAGGTGGAAACTGCTGCTCACAGAGAACAGAAAGAGACGGTAAGGTGTGAAACTGACTCAGTGATGGAAAAAACACAGACCAGTCAAGGGCACTGCTTTTTGCGTGTATAAAAGACAAATATCGTGTCAAGCTGCATCATCTCTCTTCCCTCTCTGTGTGCTGATGCAGCATCTTACTACAATGACCTCCTTCTCTGTGCGACAGGGGAACCAATCGAAAGCGTCGCTGAAAGCCTGCTGTGTGAAACTCCTGGGGGTCACGACTAAACTGCACATCACTGCAGACACTGATCTCTGAGCTCAAGTTACTGTATGTGTGTGTCTACACCAAAAGGCAAATCTAAACAAGGAAATGTTGCCTTGTCACAACTAGGGATGAAATACACAGAGGTAGATATGGAGGTGGTGATGAGCCACCTTTTCACTAAACATTTTGCTTCTGGTCATTAATTTTTGAGGGCTTATAAGTCCCAGCTGATGCTGGCACCAGAATAAGCCATGATAAAGAGAACTGAGAAAGATCTGAACTTTCATCAGCACTCCTCAAAACAACACACCTATTTCTATCATTGTCTACATATTCCTCATTTTATCCTCACCTTAAATTAACTATGAGCACAGCAAAATGATTGAAGCTTGATGATTAAATAGTGGTGGCACTTATTTATGAACCTCTCTATAGTAAATGGAAATAAGTTACAAAGTTGTGTTTATTTGGTTATTTTGTACCACTGGCTGAGGCAGTCACAGGAGTGTGTTTTCAAGAGGTTGAGGATGATTCCTTATAGGCAGCACTATTTCCACACTCTTACAGTCTTGCTGAGTCCTGCATATCAGCGCCCAGGCGTTATTAGTAAGCTCAAATAGAGACTTGGGAGTCATGTTCCATACGCCTTGAGAGAGATTTCAGACTGTTTGACTTGCTTTGTGATATCTTGGTAAAGTGTCACATTCAGCATTTCTGAAATATGGCAGAGTGCAGACAGGCCACACACACACACCCTACACACACAGCGGAGGGGTGAGAATGAACAGGAAAACTGAGAAAAGACAAAAGGGGAGATTGAGAGTGTGTGTCTGTATGTGAGGGTGAGAGGGAAAGAGAGAGTGGGAGAGATGGAGAGAAAGCATAGGTCATAACAATGAGTCTTCTGACCCCTCCCCCATCTCAGCCAGTCCTCCAGTAGTCTACAGTCCTGACAATGGGTCCCCTTGATACAGACACACACTCTCAGCCAAAACAACAATATAAACCCTGAAAAACCACAGGAATGCTCTGCAAATGTCCTACTCTGTCGCCGGGATGAAATTTAAAAAATGTCTACCTTTTATCATACAAGAATAGACTGCTAGGTTGTCAAAATGAAGCACAGCCTCCAGCTTTTATGTAGGTCTGGTGAGAGGATGAGCTGCACAAAAACGCAAATTAAATTTAGTTTCTTTTGGCAATTACGATCAGATAAGAAGGAAACCAGTTTAAATATCTCGACGATGACAGCTCTTAAAATGCCCCATCCTGTTAAAAGTTCTTCACATTAAAACTAATATCTTGGCAAATAACAAAATTTCCATTTGCCCCTCTCTTCCGTTTACTGGATGAACTGCTGGAAAATAATAATTCTTGAACAGGCCGGAGGGATGACTGCTGCAGTGATACTGCGTGCCTCATGGGATGACCCAGGCAAGATCTCTCACCTTGAAGTACTGGGATTCACCATCCGTTAGCTCGTCTATGGTCTTGTCAGCCGGGAGGTTTGTCTGTTCCACGTCCGGGGAGCGGTGCGGGTCGTTTAGGTAGTCAGTGGTCTGACCGACCTGCAACCTGCGGGTAACGTCTTTCTGCACCTGCTGGTAAAATAGTCCATGCTGTCATGTTCCTCCATTGGGCACTCAGTGCCAGTGGCCCAATACTGATACCGGCCTCAGATAGAGACGGTCAGTGGGACGGGTTGTGAAAAGGACCGAAAAAGATGTTAACTGTAGTCTGTGGGGGGCAGAGAGGCTGTGCAGTCCTGAACTGAGAGACTAACTGATATTTAACCATCAACATGCAATACCTTATAAAGAGAGAAAAAAAAGACCCAAACAGATTTATTTAACACCAACAGCGATCAAAGAGTTCAACTTTGTGACAAAGACCAAGCTCACTAGCCTCCTTACTATAAAACGTTGGCAACAGGCTGACACAAAAACTTCAGAAAGTTCGAAACATGTAATTGTGGTGGACTCAGCAGGTTCCCTCAATATATCTGGATCAAAACAAGCTAGCAGCCGTGGTTGGCTATCTATTATGCTAACAAAATAGCACCCACAGCATTCTTTGCTTGACCCAAACATGGACAGACCGCTTCACGTCAGCTAGCTCGGCTGGCTAACGTTAGTTATCCGGGCCTAACATGGCTCCTCTCACTCCTCTATTCCATAACCACAGGCTGGAAAGTCTGCCAAGCTTCAACTGTTGACTCCTCAGGGTAACACCAAACTTTTGCAGCAAGGACACACAGCTCCAGTCCCTCTGTAACTGGTTTCTCTTAATCCAAGACAATCGCCGCCACCGCTGAACCCGTTAAGTGGCGCTGAAAGCTACGCTGCCGGGGACTGCAGTTCATCAGGGCGCAGCCGATCAACGATCAGGCCGATGGGTCTTCGGGCTGCCACAGCTAGCCAGTAGGATGCCTGATGTAAACTGTCAAATAAAGTGTGCAGGAACCACACTGGAAGCGAAGAGGGAGATCTATGCACTAACTATATGAAACTATATTTTCTAATTTAGCTCCTTAGCTAGATAATTTGTGTTTTCTGCTTAAAATCATAGGTCAAACTAGATGCACTGTTTGTGTGGGCGTGTCACCGTCTACGGCTCTTTGGTGACATCTGGCGGTGAAACTGATGTAAAACCCGCCCTCAGTTTGCCGCAGTTCACTGTGATGTAGTCAAAAGACAGTATGGGGACAAAATTTCACCTGGAGAGACAAAGCACATTTATAGTCACTTTTATTTATTCATTTGTTTGTTACCATTACTTCTTTATTTCTTAAACATAAACTATTAAAAACAGCGCTGTCAAAGGGCATTAGTATCACAACCAGTCAAGTCAGCTATATATCAAGATCCTTCATCTTCCATCTGCTTTCCTTTGTTTCAGTCTATCCATAGTCCTGCAATCTCTCAGTCTTTGAGCATGGCACTACAGCACTGCCAGTCTCTTTTTTAGAAACAATATTGTGAGCTGCTCCTGTTTTGTTGTATTTTTCAACGGTATAGCCAGTGGTGGTTATTTCATGCCCCCATACCGTTAGCCCACTCTGCATGTAAAACAGATAATGCACAAGAGATCCTGTAGATCTGAGGGGTGTCTGTATAGAATAAAATAAACTGTTGGCTCTGAGGTTGGATGAGAGAATTTAGCCATGACCCAATTAAATACAGATCTCACGGACCCATGTCAAATACTAGATCAAATAATTTGCTCATGTGCTGTTGGGGCATTAAGCAGGTGAGTATATTGAATATAGACAATTCATTATATCCTACATCATCAATTAACTGCCAATTACACAAAACTATACTAAAATAACTTTCAAATACGTAATTCATGTGATTGTCAAAAGTTTGAGATTACCTTTGCTCATTCTATCATCTCAGATTCATAAATTCCATTTCATTTTCAGAAACAAAGTTGCACCAGTAATAGCCCTGGTTGAAATCAAGCACCCACAGCAATACATTTGAATAACAGACTGCACAGTCCATAAAAACGATGGGTATACCAGTTATATCAGTGCTAAACTGACTCTGGGTAGTAGGGAGACAGAAACTTCTGTTGTAAACAAGTTTCTGTCTCAAATTTAACCTTATCCAGGATGTAAACAAATGCTTAGAAGTGGTCAATGGAGCTAGTGCCAGGGCTACTGACGAGATTGAATCAGGCCTGAGCCAACATATACATAAGTGCAGGAAAACCCTCATCCCAGCATGCAAGTCAACATAATGCTTTTAGGCGCTGAGGTCTGAATCATAAGTCCAATTCTTCTTTTCCACCCTCAAAAAAGAATAACAACATATCCCCCTCTCTGGATAGACAGGCATGGACAATTACAATAAGCACTGAAAAAAAGAAAAATGAAACAATATTTTGTTGGCCTACCCCAATTTGAGTGAGTTGCCATAAGTGTGGTCTTTTTCTTTTTTTTCATTTGCAAAACATTCTCTGTACAAACAGAATCAAAAATCTGGATACACAAATATGTCACATGTCCCAGTCTGTGCCTGTTCTTTAACTCTTCCACACTGGGGAGTTCGACTGGCTGTGTAAACATCTGTTTATATCCAGAGGATCTGCATTTCCCCTGGCCAGGCGCTCCTCTCCTCCATGCTGCGTGTTTATTGGTCAAAAGCAGAATGGATCTGGAATGGTCACATAGAGGTGTCATGTGATTGGTTGGGGTAGTCCTCCTGGAAGGCAGACTGTTGTCCAAGATTATTGATGTCGTCATTTCTTTTATTTTAGTTTGAACATGATGGATTGTAGTTCCACTGTTTAGACCTCCCATCTCCAGCTGTCCAGATACCGTCCTCTACACCCGCAGGTGGAGAGTCAGGGATGTGAGAAGCAGGATGGAGTAGAGAACCTGTTTTTGTCCTTACAGTGAGAGACAGAGAGACAGAGAGAGAGAGAGAGAGAGAGAGAAAGAGAGTCCATCCATTCATGCTCCTTCCCCCCGACCCCCATCACGCCAAAACATGGGGCTGCCGCGAAACTGATTGGTGAGCAAGAGGAGAGAGGAGGGGCAGGTTCAACTGATCAGGGACCAGTGGCGATCAGTCTATGTATTGATCAGTGATCAGGAGCAGTGAGTGGGTGCAGCCCCTCCTCTCCCCTACACCTACCCCAGTCCCCCACCCCAGCAAGCCATTTCAGCCCATATCAGGCAGGACATAGCCAGGCAGGGTGGCCCCCCTGGCCCTCACTGTCAGAGGATGATGCAGCAGCGGCAGAGACGCTGTCCACCTCCATGTACAGAGGGAGGGGGTGTCACTGGGGCAAAGTAGGCGTGGACTTTGATCTCTGGAAGGTGGGCCTGTGTGTGGAAGATATGTGTTAATATAAGGGCACAAAAAGGAAAAGAAAATACAGGAAAAGAAAATACAGGAAAAGGCCCACATGTGCACATCTGTTCAGAATTTTCTTCTGCCTCCAGTTAATGGTTCTATTTTCCATAAAGGAATAGTTCAACTATATCATTACTCTCCAGCTAAAGTCAGATGAGAGGAGTTAATTACCATTCTTACTCTGAGTTTGCTTTAAATGTAAAGCTGCAACCAGCAGCAGTTTAGCTTAGCATAAAAGGCTGGAAACAGGAGAGACAGCCAGCACTGACTCTACTGATGGTAAAACCTATGACACTGTAGCAAATCTAAAGCTCAACAAGTAATTATATTTTGTTATTCAATGCACAAAACAAAATAGGCACTGGTGAGTGGACTTCATTACACTGGACAGAGCAAGCCGTATTAACCAACTGCTAACCTTATGTATTTACAGTACAGTTACAGAGATGCATCAATCTTCTCAACTCTCAACAACCGAGTGAGTAAGCACATTTCATTGACTGGTTAATACATTATATCTTGATTCTTTAAACTGCATAACCTGTCCTTTTTATGCTTTGATTTCTATACAGATCAAACAAACATTAGTGAGCTCTACAGTTGCTTGTTGCTGGATTTTGTTACCTTCAAACCAGACCCCCCCACTTCTCCAGTCTTTATATTAAGCTAAGCTAGCAGGACAAATGAGCCTGCACCAGTCCCCATCTTTGCCATCTAATCTCAACAAGAAAGCAAAAATTATATTCCCAAAATGTCAAACCATTACCTATAACTGATATAAACTACAATTTTATACTTAAAACGTGTTTTATAACTAAACACAGAGGAGATTTCCAGGATCAGTCATCCAAAAGCAACATAGTTTCTCCGTGATTTCCACTGACGGATCGTTTGATGCCAGCCCTGTGACTTGCGAACGGTCGTGAAACCGATGCGCTCAGGCGATGGCAACTCTTCAGGTGCTCAGGGTAACGGTCGGTGATGAGGGCAGTTAACCAGCTCCACCACAGTGGCGCTCTTGGCCACAGGTGCTGCTGCTCAGGCTCTGATGCCATCATCTGTAATCAGCTCGCAGTGGGACAGGGACTGCCGGGACGCAGCAGGGAGGAGACACACACAGACAGATGGTTAAAGCTCTAAGTATGCGAGACAGGCTGAGGAAGAACCTGGCACAAAATGCAACTGCAGGTGTAAATGTTTACCAGTGCTTTTGCAGACTGAGGGCAGTGGATAGACAGCTGAACCAAGGGTGTTATCTGTCACCTGAGGAGGACAGGCTTGATTAAAGTACTGTTCTCATGTCTAGAGACAGCTGAGACTCAGTTCTCCCAGCCATTGGAGCAGTGTCCATGCCTGGTTCTGAATCACGAAAACTTTTTTCTCCCATGTACTTCTTCTCTGTCTCTGTCTCTGCTTTCTGTAGAAATGAAGCAAACTCTGAGGTCAATGGACCTCACTCTCCTCTTGGCAGAAACATACCCTGCATTTTGGTATCTGTCTTTTTCATACAACAATCTTATCTCCTTCAAACAGATAAAAAATAAAAATGATTCAGATTCAACATAAATAAATACCATGAGCATGATGGTAGGAGTAAATAAAACCACAAATTCTCTTACCAAAATACATTCTTCTAATGCATTTTTCAAGCTCGCAGCCAATTCATGAAGATAAACAGATGGTTTTTAGCTTTTGTGAAGAATTTTCATTCAACTCAGAGGTGGAGCAGACGGTTGACCGACAAAATGAGCAAGAGCAAAGAGCAAAATAGAAAACTCACCCTAGCCAGCACAGTGAACCCAGCGTCTGTTACATGGGAGCATCGTACGCTTCAAGAATCCTAAATCCACACAGATACATGAAAGACTTATGAAGACTACCTGGAGAGAGGTGTGCAGGGGTGGAAACACTGTAGGATTATTGTGACTCATTGTGTGTTTAATAATAATGTTTACAACAACAATAATAAATCATCAATAGACTAAGGAGGGTACACAATGGGCTGCACTGGGTGGTCTGAACTCTTCCGTGGGGTCAAGGGTGATCTGGGGTCCATAATGCCAGGACTTCTTCATCCCCAATTAACATAGATCCTGTTCTTGCAACAATGTACCTGCCCAGGAACAACAAATGCATACAGTGATTCTAGTTCATTTTGGAGACCATAATCACAGTCTAAGAAAGGATATTCTGTGGATCCAGGCGTAAGCTGTTGATCTCCTTGAAGGATGGTGGATCTTTGTGTGTGTGTGTGTGTGTGTGTGTTTTCTCACTTGAGTGGGAGACAGTTGAGTCCAGTGCAGTGAGGAGGCATCCGTGATGTTGCTGCAGCCAGACACGCAGAGGATCTGGCAGCTTGCGCATCCTCGGCACAGACTGACCAGCCCTTCATCTGTGTTATTATTTGCTGGGCGACAGAAGGCGACAAAAAAACAAAAAACAAATTAAGAAAACACAGAGCATAGACACATCCTCAGGCATGTGCAGTCTCCTCCTCACCCCACAGCAAATGTTTTGTCTTACTGTTGCAAGACTGCATATTGATGGTGGTGAGTTCAGAACGAGTGTTTCTGAAGGTGTTTCAATACTCCATCGTCAGCTGGAATAAAATAAAAACACAAAATATTGTCCAATCAAATTTTAGATCAATGATATATGTATGTGACTGCGTTGATATATAACCAACAATCAGTATTGAATTTATCCCCAATAAACAGAGATCCCTATTTTGCCAGCTAGTTAAACCAATAATGGTATTCACGTGTTGATGATTTATGGGGTTTCATGCCTTTTTTTTTTTTTTCAAAGGCAAGACAAATAGACTAGCCTTTGGTGGGAAAAGCGACTGAGCACACAGCATGAAGAAAAAGTATAGTTCTACAGAGGCAACAGAAAAGAAAATGCCAGCCCGACATAAACCACTGCATCAAAAAAACAAAAAAAAAACACAACCAATGACATTAAAATACAAGTAAAAAGCACAAATACCATGGGATGGAAAATGTACTGTTCCATGAAGCCATTTCTCTTCAGTGAGGCCTGCTGTGAGTGTTCAGTAGTGGGGGCCAGTATGGCATGGACTGTATTTTATTTCAGGTATCTATGAGAATTTATAGAGTGTTTCTGTGTTTTACCATTTCTTTTTAAAATTGCCTCAGTGGATACATATTATGAGCTATTATAAACATCTGATACACCTTGTTTACAGTAAACTGTGGTCAACAGTGTCCTCAGCAGCAAAACACCAACAACATGTCAATGACTCGAAGAAAAAAAAACTGATAAAAATTGTTCTTCTACTTCAGGTATTTTATAAGTGAAACTTTAATTATGGTCTGTTACGACCTTTATTTTATTTTTATACTGTTTGGGCTACATACAGAGAAAAGCACAGAGTGTATAGGTAGTTTTGCTTGGTAATATGCAATGAAGACAGACTCAGAATCAAGAATAGCTTTATTGTCATTATATTAGAGTGAGATACCTCCAACTTTCGGGCTCTTAACATTTCTTGCATGTGTGTGTAATACTGTACCCTACCTGTGTGCAGCCTCAGTTCAGTGCTAGTAAACCCAATACGGCCTCACAGCCAGAGCCTCGATGCCGTCCCGTGTAGTCTGGTCACACCACGACAAATTCGCATCTCCAGCATTCTGCAGCCATCGCGAGCGCGAACACCCACATTTCACAGCACACATACAGACAAGCATACAGGACATGTGAACTGGTCTGACATATGCATTCAACTGAACGTTAATAGCATTGTTAAGAGAGTGTGTGTGTGTGTAAGTGAGATACAGAAAGTGTAAATATGGTTATGTGTGACACGTACAGTATGTTCTCAGGATGTAACAGGTGAGGCTTTATCTGGAACTGACAACTGTTTCCATTTCAGTGCTGATAGGGTTTTGTTATGTCGGTGTCATGGGTACTACCTGAGAGCCTTGAGGGAGTGGTTGCTGATGGACACACAGGAGGTGAGATCCTGAGTGCTTGAGTTTGGAGCAAAACTTGCTGAGGCTGAGGCAGTGCTGTCCTGTGATCTTGGTGCAGCGTTCAGGTTTAACATGATGTTTCTGCAGTTCTGTGCAAGCGTCCTGAAACAGTCAAACAGTGAGGGAGGCGGAAGGGGAATTACTCAAGAAGCTTCATTGAATAAATAGAGTCAGACTGGGAGTTGCTCGAGCCAATTAGCAAGTCATCTACAGGCCCTTGGGGTTTGGCCACAACTTCTGCATGTTTCTTTTCTTTCTTTTTTTTTTTTTTTTTTTACATGGCCTGCCTAAAGAACAACATGAAGTCTTCTGAGATTTGTATAAATGCAAATCTTAAGTGACCATGTGAATCAACAGACAGGAGGGTTTAATGTAAAACCAGGGTACATCACACTAGTCTTCTTCTGTTTTGGTGTGTGTACTGATAAAAGTAAGATTAAACAGGTCACAAAGAGTTTCTAGCGTAGGGTCCCATAGGACTGGCAGGACGAACAGCAAACTTTAAACACAATCACACAGGACGAAAACAAAAATGATAAACCAACGAAAGAATGACTTTTAATGCAAAAGCCAAGTCAAAAAAAGCACTAATTATGTCGGTGTATGTCAAAAGACAGTAGAATCTCACTTCATGGAGGCATCTCACGCTCAGGCAACCCTGAGGCTCCAGCTGCCTCAGGAAGCCTCCCTGGCAGCTTGATATTCTCCACCACCCACGCCCTGAGAGACACAGGGTCAGAGAGAGAGAGAGAGAGAGAAGTATATAGGTTGGGCCACAGGACAGGATCAGCTGTGACGTCACATTCGGCACCAAAGCCACCTGACCCAGCACTAAGCCTTAGGCTGGATAATGCTACTCAACAGCACACATTCACACACACACACATGCAGCACATATGGCAGGTGCACACACACACAACAAGCACTGTCACTCCTGCCCTCGCTCTCTCTTTCCCTCTCTCATGAGCACCGCCTCACACCTCTATGTCTGTCTGGAAGTTGAACAAGTGAGTCTTCTGCCAGTTGCTGCCATCCAGGGCCCAGGACATTTCACGCCTGAGAGGGTGGCGGACGGGTTGTCGGACAGGACGGACAAGTGGGTCGGACAGAGGGTGGGGGAGGTGACTGTTATCATGTGTGGGAGACCTCCTATTAATCGACACAGCGCTCTCTGGGTTTGTGTTCACTATAGAACTTTTTGTTTCTTTCTTCATAGGCATGTGTAGCAGCTGGTGTTTTCACATCTTACACTTTGTCCACCTGGAACTTCTGAACTGTCAAGCTTTGCTGCTTTTCTCTGGTTTATATCACTGTAAATAGAAATAACCTGATCAAACTGACTGGACAAAACGGGATGCCCTAGGGACATCCTTGGGCTCTCTGAGCAATGTGGGTGGCACCACAGTTAAGTCAAAACCACTAATCGATTAATCAAGAAAAGGAAACAATCAGACAATGGTGAAAATGTAGGTGCAAAAGAACACCTGCATGAGCTGAGCAGACCACAGATGCAGTACTCTAAAACATATCATAGAAAAAAATCTAAATTATACTTTTGTATCACACAGACATATTATAAGTTGGAGTTGTTGGAGGAGAAGCAGCCACCACAGCTCTGCATTCTGATCAAGTGCCAAGCAAAGTATTATTCACAGACTCATTCATAAATGGCTTTCAGCTGCAGTGCACTATGGCAAGCACTGGTCCCGCACACACATAACCAGCAGATGGCACTATATTATAGACATTTCTAGAAAATTCAACAATGGTGAACTGGTTTAATTCAGCGAACATAGTTTTAGGGTACATGGACGCGTTGTTTTAAAACAATGAGTATATTAGTCCACATGGGTGGCTTGGAGGTGTTGAGAGGGCGCTTACCTTGGATACTTGGGCATCACAGAGTGTAACCACATCTAGATAGGAATATTCTAGAAAGAGACAAAAAAAAAAAAAAAAACAGGATGAGAGTTTGTCTCGGTTCTCAGATAATGGGTTTCCTATTAAACTTTTCATTGGTTATCTTTCCTTTTGTGTTAGTGAACATATGTTTTAAGTGTGTTGAAACCAAGACAATCCCTGTGTGTGATTTGGCAGCAGGAAAGCCCCACAGACAGGCAGTGTTTGAGCTGTGGGCAGTCATCCACAAGGGCTGCATGCAGAAGGCTATTGGGTCAGCTCAATCCATTAATCTGCTGTGGGTAATCTCTGGAACTCAGACAGAGGCAGGCCACAGACAGCCTGGGACAGATGAATGAACATATATACATATACAGGAGCATGCACATATATATGAAATCAAGCCTCCTCTGAGCTCCACTGGTTAAATATTTATATAATTACTGCTCAGAAAAGCCTTAAGGGGCAATCTATACAATATTTGGAGCATTCAGAGAGAATTGTCATGGTGCCAAGCTTTGGAAGTGCAGCTGGGGTCTGGTCCTTTTAACCCCGGAAACAGAATGACATTGTTTCCTTCATGGAGTAGACCAAAGGCTGTGTTTGATGTGCGTTAGGCCGGGAAGCTTGTTTAGGTTATGTCTGTATAATCTATACGGAGTCTTGTGTTGGAGGACTTGCATACAATCAACAAAGCGGCCTTAAAGACACCCTCACATATTACACACTTGCAGACACGTGACTTCATGCACTCCACCTCACCGTCCAACCGTGGACACACACAGTCCTTAAGAAATGACTGTGGGCCACCAGAAGGCTGACCGATAGCAGGCACTCATGATCTCTGTTCTAATGACTGGTTAATGGCTGTGGCGCTGATCATTTGATTGACTATTTTAATCAAACACAAATAAAACTTCGTAACTATTGACAGGGGAGGCCTTTACCAACCACAGAAGAATTTTGTTAATCATACTCACAGGAAGCAATCAATCAATCTGATCTGGTGAGTCCTTGAGAATCCTGTTAAGCTACAAATTTGACTTAATAAGGATAACAGTTGAGTTCAGCTCTGAGTTTTAGATGAAGAGGTTGCTGAATACAGACAGACTTTAAGAATGAGAGAAAAAGACAACAGACAGGGAGGAGATGACATAATAGAGCCAATTTCAGAGGCACCATCGTGAATATCATATTTTTCTCACTTTACTACCTTGCGAGAGCCTAGCAGCTCGTCTGAACACAGACAGAACGAAAATAATTTAATAGCCTTTGATTGCTGTCAAATCCTGCCTAGGTATGCCTTGCATACGACATGGTACATAATAAGTTTTAATGGAGCATAGTCCCATTTGTTGACAAAATGTGCACCTGGCCTTCAAGCATGGCTAGATAAGGAAGTCGAGCCCTCACTGTGAGTCCGGGACTGGTTGCCATGGTAACTCAGTGGTTGTGAATTGGGTGGTGGTGGGTGGGGAGGGGTGCTGAGTCAGTGCTTCTGGGTAAGAGTTCCTGAACCACAGACTCTCTCCGAGGCTTGTCTGTCAGACAAAAGGTTCCTCTATATCTGGCACAGTTTTCACAGTTTATATCCATGCTGCACTGGCCTAGATAACAGCTGTTTACAAGCGCTTGCCCGGCTGAGCAGCGGGCACTCAGGTGCTCAGGCTCCTCCACAGTGATACATTAAACATAAACAGTAATGCTATTAGGAACACACTAATTAATCAAATGAACAGTTAATTATGACTGGTATCCTGCGGCAACATGCCGCCAACACATACCACCGCAGAACACTAGTGATTACAAACTTTTTTGTGAATAGGTGGCCCATAAAATAAATAAATCAGTGTATGTCACAAAACTCCTCATCACAGGTCACTGTACTGTATGTCTTTGAGTTATGAACAAGGGTGAGTTTCACCTCTAAACTGCTGCATGTTCATTTTAGAGCTGCAACATTTAGTTGCTTATTTGATAGAAGATCAACAGAAAATCAACTATTTTTATAATCAAATAATGATTTAAGTCATGTTTCGAGGAAGCGTAAACATTCACGGTTCTTGCTTCTCTAATGGGAAGCTTTGTTGCTTTCTTTGTGTCATGCATAAGCAATGTGAATACTTTATCCTGCTCGAGAATTTATCTTCCTGACGAACATATAATTCTAAAAGTGCGATAAATTAAAGGTACAACAACATGTGCTTGACTTTTGAGCATTGTATTTAAAGGACTAAACACAAATGTACTACATTTTAGAAATGCTTTCTTGGACAAAGTAATGTCCCTCACTATGTCTGCGACAGTGACAGAGGCATAACAAAATTATTTAAAAAGTTCCAGTCAGCCACTTTCCATGGTTTACAAACGAATTTTGCGTTTGAAATCACAGCTGATGTTGTAAGTGACCAGCGACTGATAGGTCGTATGTTGGAACTAGCCGGTGCATGCATACATGTTTTCTGACCACCAGTGAATGTGTGCTGGTGGTAATGGGTGTACTGGTGTAGTCTCCGTGGAGACACAGCTGGAGCAGCAGAAGAGCACAGCACTGCGGAATTCCCCACCAGCTAAGACAAGCTATTTATAGCACGCATACACAGACATACAGTTTGGATAGGCCCAGGAGTGTTTCACACATGCACACGTAGACAGACAGACCCCCCTCACACACACACACACACACACACACAGCGCTCAAGTGCAGAAATAACCAATCCACATCATGTGTCTGCAGCGGAACATGCAGGTGCATCCCTTTCTAATATACATGCACACTCACACACACACAAATCGAATATGGATCAATCTGGTGGATGAACATGGGTGAGCGGACGGCTGATGTCAGATTTGTGGGTCATGCTCAGCTGCTGCTGTGAGACAAAATATTGTCTGTAGGTCACACAGTTAACAGAACCTCATTTCAGACTAGTGACCAACATACATCATAGAACAGACACCTACAGTACACAACACACCCACACACAACTAGTGACAAAAGAAACATGAGCACACACACTCCCACACACAGTTCAAGGCTGCTTCAGCTAATGAGTAACCCTGACCTAAGCCTTTGTCCCAGGGTATGTTGTGTTGTGTCTTGTGTGTGTGTTTTGTGTGTGTTGGGGAGAGGTTCTGTATTATTAATCTTACCTAAGAAGAAGCTCTTTGGGGAGCTTCTTGTTAATGGGGGCTTCATCGCTGTTTGAGAACACCTGCCAAGACACAAGATAAACAGAAACATTGAGTGAGTGTGTGTGTATGAGGTGGTCAAGAGCAATCAGACAGAAACAAGGCACAAGCTGTTACAATGGCAACACAGGTCAAAACAGAAATTGGAGAGCATCGTTATCATCTCTACAAGACGATTACGGCAAATAGATCAAAACCAGTCTCAGGGACAATTTTTTAGTTCACAAACTCAGAATTGTTTACCCCAATGAAAACTAGGCTCTTAGCTATATCTACAGTTACTAATGATAAACATGCTGTACCTCCTTAAGCTATGCTCCTAAACAAGCCAGAGCTATTTGGCTTTCACGTCCCCTCACTTACAAGCTTATAATTCTGTTAGCCTGGTCCAAGCAGTGGCATGCTTATCTCAATTAGTCTACTCGCTGGATGTCTGGCCATCTGCTGAGTGGGACACACACACACACACACACACGTGCCAGGTGATTCAAGTCAGACCTCTCTATATGAGAACAGAGGCAGAACCTAGATCAGGTGGGATTTGTATTCCAGCCATAATTTAAATTACGGCAAACACCCACATTCGCGTCACCTCTGCAGACACGCATCCTGCCAGTGATATACCAGTGTATCCTCTAAAGATTCCAGAGACTGTGTCTATTGAGGGGGACTCCCACTGTTTCGCAAACACAAACAGTGAGGATGTGGGAAGACACAAAAGGGGGAACGAGGAAAAGGCACAGGAGGAGCAAAGGTTGATTTTTTTTCTTTCTTTTGAGAACATCTTGGCAACTAGCTCTGTGGCAGACATAAGCTCCTCGAAAAGAAGCAATAGAGGAAGATGGGAGAAAAGAGGGAGGAAGTGGGAGGCAGAGGGAAGTAGAGACGAGGCAAACAAAGGAACAGTACTGCAGTCGGGACGACTGGAAAATATATTAAAGTCATTATTTAAATCAGAGTGAAGGGGGTCAGCAACAGATTAACTGAACTGGTTTAACATCTATGCTAGCATCTATATAAGAAGGTAACACCACAACTTAGACAAAGTGTTCCTGAACCTGATTAACTATATCCAATAATAGCTCAGGTTATAGTTTAAACCTTGTCCATCACAGGTCCTCACATGCCCCTGTGGCAGATAAAACAATATCACATTAGGGTTGGGGGCAGGTACATCTATGGGAGCTTGATGAGGATCAATAAAGTTCGATACAAATGCTTTGGGTAAAACTTTATCATTACCATGTGACTCAGCCAACAGCTATATTTAGAGCTGTGTCAACTGAGTAAATGGAAAATAAATTGACCCAACAATTGTACAATACTATATATTGTACTGAATGTCAGGAAGAGAACATCATGGACAAGGCCTGCAGTGTATTAGCTCAGTGTCTCTCTAAAGCCAGAGGTGGCTTAAGTTTAGGACTAAATTTAGACTTAATTCCAAGCCACCTCTGTAACACATCAGTCTGTGACCTTCCCTTCAACAGACACATGATTTATAAACAATCTAGACAGGCCAGTCAAACCTCACCTTAAATATATAGAACAGCACTGGTAAAGAACATAAGTCATTTCATGATGTGGTTTAAACCTGCAAACTCAAAATATAACTTTTACTCTCTATTAGGCGTCTCATCTGGTACTGATGATCTGACAGTCACCGGACAGCGACAGTACTTAAAAGCTCAGATACAGACATGTCAGATTACTGCTGAACAACAATTCCTCATTAGTCAATCGAGACAATGAATCAGCAAAATTTTGATATCTGAGTAATCATAAGGCATTTATCAAAACCATCAAAACATTTGCCTATAACCTCTGTTTGCATCATTTGGGGCTGAAACTGAGTTATCTCCATTAATTGATTACCTAGTTTTGGTTATATAATGATGGGTATGCCAGCACCAGTGTCTCAGGGCCTAGTGATGTCCTCGGATGTCTTTTGTCAACCAACTGTCTGAAACCCAAATATAGTGAGTTCAAATGAAACACAAAAAAACGAAAACCCAGCATTTCTGAAGCTGGAACCACAAACTAATTGAAACTAATCAATCATCATGGTGGCATTAAATTTCTGTCCTTAACCAAGCAACTAATTGACTAATCAACTCTAAAGATCACTGTGCATTGACTGTTTAGACTGCTGGTCAGACAAAACAAGCAATTTGACAATATTACCTTGAGCTAACAGAACTTATGATTCACTGTTTCTCTGTATTATCAATAAACTAAACCATTAATCGACAAATCTAAAACCCATTTCTGTAAAGTCATGTCTTTGGAAAAGTGAAAGATCGAACAACACAAAAAGTTAGCATAGAGCCTCTTCTCTCTGTGTTGTGTAACCCAAACTCCATGAGACATTGCCTGATGCAATGGCATGAGCACAATATTTGGTGTGTAGTCTCGGCCGTCCATGTATCATGACAGCGAGGTCAAGCCATCTCTGAGTGGCGTGCTTCATTAAATCATCACCTCATTCTGGTCCCTGGTTCCCTGTGCCAGCAGGCAGCATTCTGACAGAGGTTCCTAGCTGCAGTCATACTCTATTCCCTGGACAGTGTGCAACAGGGTGGATATGCAAATCTGGTTTTGAACTTGCATGGCTCCAGGTCTAGAGTTTCTTTGCTAATAAACTAACTATAGAGAAATTAGATCTGGGTCATACAGTGTGTGTTCAGTTTCAGGCCTGCAATGACAAGGGCTCAGGCCAGGTGTTCATTATAAGCATCATCTCAGGTGTTGGGCTCCTCAGAGTCCTACTCTACTACCTCCTGTCTTCAGTCCTCGCCCCCCTCTCTCTTACACCAGCCTGTTTCCCACTGTCGCTGGTTTTCATCTAAGAAGCTTACAGCTCTGTTGAGAAATCCACTGATATGGCAACACATCAGCACCACTGCCGCTTCTGTTCCTCACTCACATGCAGACACATGTTCATATAAGCAGCGAACACCTGTGGAGAGTCAAGTACCATCAGTCAAAAAGAATCCCAACAATGCCAGATGATACCGAGATAATAATGCTATGCAACATGGAGTCACAACCAGTTGGGCGGAGCTGATTTAGGGCTAGTACGGTTAGGAGAAGCACTGCAA
This sequence comes from Lates japonicus, assembly GCA_033238685.1. NCBI lineage: Eukaryota > Metazoa > Chordata > Actinopteri > Centropomidae > Lates > Lates japonicus. Next base: position 134,476 of record BRZM01000248.1, on the reverse strand, counting down.
AACACGGCGATTATTATACAAACAGGTACTAGGCAGCAATCAAACTATGTGGCGCTTCAAATATCTATAAAAACTGTTTAACGACTGTTGAGGGCTGGGAGGTGACAAAGTACAGTCACTCCAAATACTGCACTTAGGTACAGTTTTGAGGTGTTATACTTATTTTGTACTATGTCTCTACATTTGAAGAGGCCAATACTGACTGTATTTGACAGTTGTAGATTAATGGATTACACTGAGTTAAGTTCTGCATAAAACAGATAATGATCACTTACAAATGTGACTAGGCATCAGTATGTGCTGACAAAAATGCTCTTACATTAACCAGCTTCAGTAAATGCTGCAGTAACATCGGTAATAACCTCAGTAATTAACAGTGACAGGGGATAATTACTTTGGATACTTGGATGCTGCTTATATTTCTGTATACGCTATAAAATACAGGTAATATCTTGAAACTTCTTTCAGCACTGCAGTTGAGCACTGAGCTCTAACACGCATGTAAGTTGATAATGTTTACCACTTTTCCTGCAAAATTATCTGGGTATGAAGAAAAGCTTGTGGAGGAAGCGTGATCATTTATAGCACTTGTGTAACATATTATGTTACAGCTGATTCTTGAGCATAAACGTCTGTCTGTAGTGTGCCAGTGACTCAAGAGCAGCCACCACAAACCCTGTGTGGCACCTGTTCCATGAGCTTTGGGAGGTGTCACAGGGGTTTGTTGGGTTTTTGCAGTGTGTTACCTGCCAAACCCAAGTGATGACTAATTGAATACTGCTACCACTTGCTTGTATTTAACGTTGCTCTCCATCTTGGCTTCTCTCTCTCTCTCCCAAAGAAAAGCCTGTAACCTCAGGCGACAGTGCCAACCAATGTCATTTGATATATTATTAATCCTCCTCCTTCCCCAGCCTCCTGTCCGCAGTCCTGAGCTCCCATGTTGTCCGCTGTCTACTGGTGCGGCAGGACCTGTCAGCAAATTTCAGTTACCCTTGATGACAAACGCCTCGGCTCCGAGCTACCATGTAGGTGGAGCCAGAGCACGGTGGCCACACACACACACACACACACACACATGGCACGCGCACAGGCCGACCCCGTCTGCAAAACAAACAGTTTCGCCGCTGGTGGTCCACTCCGCCACCATCGCCACCTCAGACCGAGCGCAGGCAGTACAGTTCGTAACTCTTAAGCGGCACGTCCCTGCTACAAACCGCGCAGACACCAGCCGAGCCGTTTGACGAACGCCGTTATTGTTTTTTTGTCGCCGTTTGATTTTTGGTCGGTCGGAGTGTAGGAGCCGAGCTGGAGCTGGGTCTCACACCTCCCTCCCTCCCCTCCTCGTCCTCCCCCACCCCCCCACCCCCTCCAGCCGTCAGCGAGGCTCCTGTCTCCGGGTCAGCGAGGCGGCGGTGGTGGCGTTGCTAGTGGTGCTGAAGAGAGGTGGTGTCGGTCCGGGCGGCCTGCGGTAGCGTTCCACGGTCGTCGTCTCGAAGTTCAGCAGCTCCCCAGTCCGTCTCATCGCAGGACTACCAAAATAACAATAATAACATGGACGGTCTGTCAAGTGACTTCACTTCCGCCTCTCCCTTCATCGCTCCAGCGCAAGTCAGCTGCCCCCTCCAGATCTCTAGGTTTGTTTCGAAAAACACACGGGAAACGCCGAATCACGTCCGCATTCACCTCACATGATGTTCCCGCATCGAGCGCACGCGACGACTGGCGAAGCGTTTTCTTCAATATTTTCTGTTTGCCAGAGAAGGGAGGGCCGTGACGTCATTGCTGGAGGCTTGCATCAGTCGATTTGTTTTTGATTGGCCGAGGGGTCTTGAAGTTGGGAGAATTACGACAAGGCGTGATTTAGCTTTTGGTTTTTTGTCTTTTTTACATTCACCGGGTCACGGGAACAACCTTCCGAGACGCGACCCGACATACAGCCGGTGGGTCTGATTGAGAGGAAACACTCACATCCTATTGAACGCCCAGATCCTGGAGCCAAGATTTTCACTGCAGTAGAGATCTCCATCACTGTCACATTCAGGCTTCAACCTGCAGACACACACACCCAAAACAACTTGGACTGAGTCCTCTGTCACTCCTGCATTATGTAAACTGCCTGGATATCAACAGTAGTGGAAAAGTACTGTAAAACACACTGTAAAAATACCGTGTAAAACAAGTAAAATGTCAGCAAAATGTACTTAGAGTAACAAAAGTAACAGTACTCATTGTGTCAAACAGCCCTTTCACAGTGTTATATAACCTGTAGTATTGGATTATTATCACTGATTCATACATATAAATGACATTTTTTGGTAGTTGGTTGAGGTATAGTAAATATTTACTTCTTCATCATAGAGTACTGGGCAGTTGAATCTGCAAAACCTCACTCTTAGAAAGACTAAAAGGCTTAAAACCTTATTTTACAGCACACTCATACCATTTCTGGTCAGTTAGGTTGTTTAGAAATCATCTACACATACGTGTTTGTGTCATGAAACAAAAACAACTACAGCAGGTTGCAACAGTAGAATTATAAATAAAACTTTTAAACCTGTCAATTTGCATGGAAAACAGGTTGAAGTGTTCCTATAACACTGGTACTTTTTATAATAAAATCTTTAAGGATTCTGTTCCACTGTGAAATGAAGATGAACCTTGTGTTTCAGAGACTGATCCTGTGTTTTATATGAAGAATATTGTGCAAAATATGTAACTATAGCTGTCAAATAAATGGGGTGGAGTAAAATACAAGGGAATTTGAAAAATGAATTTCCTCAAAGTAAATAGAGTAAATCTACTTAGTTACATTCCACCTTTAGCTATCAAAAGTGCAAGGCCAATACTTGATACCACAGACAACAAAATATTATTATTATATTATTCTGGGGGTGGACTGTGACTAAGTACATTTAGTCAAGTATTAAGTACAGTTCTGAGGTAACTGTGCTTTACTTGAGTACCTCCATTTTATGCTCCTTTATACTTCCACTTCACTTTTTACTTCACTACATTTATCTTTCAGCTATAGTTACTCTGCAGGTTGATTTTTCATTTTAAAAGATATGAGTCTTATTTACTATCTGCCAGTGCAGCGAGGATATTACAACCAGTTTTTGGGGCAAATTAACTTGTTTTTAAATACAATTTTGAATACAGTACTTACACTTTTAATGGATTATCTTTACATTGTTGCATTGCTACTTTTACACAAGTAAAGAATTCAAATACTTCGACTCTTATGATTGCAGGTTTGCAGACAGGGCTGCAGACAGACTAGAGTGTGAGTTATAGATCCAGGGTGAAATATCTTGACACGTGTTCGTACAATCCACAACTAGAGGGCGCTCTATCCCACCACACTGATGTCTGTTTATCCTGAACTGTTAGAACAATTACAAAATCACCTCAGCACAGTGGTTACTTTGGTAACTGGAGGTTAACTGTGTGGAAATAGGACAGGACATGCAGTTTCATCATGCACTGCACCTTTTACCTCTACTCCACTGCATCTCTACTCTTTACTCCACTACTTTTATCTCATTAGTTATTTTGCAAATAAAGGTTTTACTTTTTATTCCCTCAAGGACAATATCTGTTACAAGTGCAATTTTTGCATTTCATTGTTGAATGTAAAAAAATAATAAATATATTTATATTTTTCTATAATATACATGACACAGAACCATTCTTCATAGCAAGTGTTTTTAATTTTGATAAATCAAATACATTTTGTTGATGATGCTTCTGTACCTTTACTGATGTAAGATTTTTAATGCAGCACATTGAATAGTATTGCCACTTTTACAGCAGAAAGGACCTAAATATTTTTTCCACCAACTGAGGACAATATGATAGATATCCATTAGATTTGGAAGATCCTCCCAAGGCTACGGCCATGGCTGGATAACCAACTGTGAAAAGTCTGCACCTGCCAACTTCACTGTGTGGCAATAGACTTTTGTCTTTAGGAAAAACACACTTGTGAATAATAATATTAATGATGCCTGAATTCAGTTTAGCTGCTTCACTTTCAAGGTCCTGGTATTGTTCATGCTGACTCACTCTCACACTGCTGTGACTTACTGGGACACTTGAACAGAACAGAGCCATTGTTAATGTTATTAGCACCGCGTGTGCTTTTCCTACAAATGACAAGTCTGAATATCTGCTGTGAAAAAGGCCTCTTAGAAAAAAAAGTATAATTGTCCCACTTTAACAAGTTTAGCAGAGCTGTACAGTCTGTACACAGTCTGTATTTGCCCACACAGTGAGGTCTGAGAACAGGTCTAATCAGGGAAACTAGGTGGAAACACCTGTGTGGCTGTATTACAGGTGTGTAGGGCCTTAGTGCATATAACTACATTAATCTGTGTTTTATCAGATTAACACACAGCAAACCTGGGGTTATACTGAGTTATAATAATGTGTTTCTCAGGGAATAGTAGGATGTTCTTGACCTTAAAACCTTTCTCATGGCTGACACTTTGACTTGTGTAACACAGGTAGTATCTGATAACATTACTGGCTGAATTATATTCAGGTGTGGGGGCCCTGTTGCCGTGTGTGCTGGCTCGCTGGAATGACTTCACATGACATGAGTTTTCTTGCTGTTACTCAGGAGTCAGGCTGCGTACAGATCCCTTCTTCAATCAGACTGGAGAACTTAGATCCCAACCATGAATCTAACCATGACTTAAATCATAGTCATCTGATTGGTGGAGCTTGTCAGTTCAAGTATGCAGCTTGGCAGCTGCCCGCCTCCTAGGCCACAGTTTTTTCACCCAAGAGTCAGGGGTTCCCAAAATTTCAGGGCCTCTAAGAGGATTTTCTTTTCACTGTGCAACCTCCGCTTAAAAGGATTTTGAGGATATTTAGAAAGGTTTGTTATTATTAAGCTGTTGCTAAAAAGTGGGGGATATTAGTGGAGAAATATCTGAGAAGAAATGTCAGACTTCTTTCTGGGTTTTATTTGGACACACACAATAAATAAATACATAAATCATGAAATGTAACCATTCCTTATTTTCTCTGGGTGAGTATAAAGGAGTTTTCTTGATTTACATTTAAACCATAGTAAGCCATTTAGGACCATGTTAAAGGAAGCACAGCAGAATTTGTAATAGGTGTGGTGTAAAACAGTCATATGCACCAATCAGCCACAACATTAAAACCACTTGCATAATATTGCATAGGTCCCCCCTTGTGTCGCTAAAACAGCTCTGACCCGTCAGGGCATGGAAACGGGGCCTCTGAGCGCGTCCTGTGGTGTCTGGCACTGGGATATTGGCAGCGGATCCTTTTGGTCCTGTGGGTTGCAGGGTGGGGCCTCCAACATCTGGCTTGTTCTGGTGCATCCTACAGATGTTTAATCAGATTTGGATCTGGGGGATTTGGAGGCCAGGTCAACACCTTGGGCTCTTTGTGTGTTTCTGTGGTGTGGTGGGAGCTCCATCCTGCTGGGGGAGGCCCCTGCCATTGGGGAGTGTGTTTGCCATGGGGAGGTGTGCTTGGTCTACAACAATGTTAAATTGCGTGACATGTATCAAAGTAACATCCAGATGAATGTCAGGCCCAAGGTTTCCCAGCAGAACTTTGCATTGTTAAGAGATGATTAATGTTATTCACTTCAGCTGTCAGTGGTTTTAATGTTGTGGCTGATGTGGTTGTAAATAATGAAGCTTATACACTGTGTTATTGTGTAACATATAGATGACATGACTCAGATAGAAGAGACTGCGTGTACCTACTGGCAGGGAACATACACATTTTATGACGGTTGTGCTAAAGTTTAGTCTTACATTCACATGCAGCACGTTTTCAATCTTTTTGCCATCCCATCTCACTGCATTGCATGGTAATTAACAATCTCTCATCAAAAGTCAAATTAATTAACTCAGTTCTTTGAATAGCTCTGTGCCCTTCTCATCCTGACTCAGCCGTGGCTGGCAGCTCAGTGTTGAATGTGTCCTGACGATCACAGTGACAATATTGATGTCAAGTGAGGCCATCTCTGTTAAACACAGAGTTCCTACAGAGACTCTGAAATGAAGTTTACCTCGGCTGTTGATACAGTATGTTGATGAAGTTAACTGGGGTTTGAATACCATTAACTTCTGTGCCTCATCCAAAGTATTTAAACTTATTTGTATGGTTTGGTCTTTTTGTCATAACCTGTATTTATTGTCTCCTCTAATTTTGTGTTAGAGACTTAGATACGAAATAAAGATTATTAAACATGCTTATAGGACTGTAGTTAATCTATCTAAAGGCTCAGACACATGTACACACACACTATTTGTCACTGTCCAGTGAAAACCATGTATCTCCGGATCTGGTGATTTTTAATTTTGCATTTTACCCGAAGGATTAAGTATTGCTTTATAATTTGGGAAGCTCCTCTTATGTCTCTCTATTAACAAGCTTTCTAAAAACCTGCTGGTTGAAAAACTAAAAACAAGAGTGTGAAGTGAGTGAAGATACATGGTTTTCACTGAACAGCCACACACACAGACACACACATCAATTATCCCTCCATGTGGCTTCAACTCTTAGCTTTCAAAGCTGTTCCTGTTTTTCTGGATGCCACCCGTCATGTAGGTTTAGGTTGCTGTTGCCATGGAAGCAAAGCCAGTCCTCTCTCCATCCCTGGGCTGCACCAGTATGACCAATGTATTCCTCTGAGTCAATCACACACCTGCACGACACCTCATTCTGACAGGACATTCACATGGGAAGTCACTGGTCTCACACATACTCAGAGCAATCTTGTGGCTGATGTGTGTGTGTGTTTATTGTCTGATGGGTGTGTACTGGAAGTCCTGTGAGATTACACACCTGTGTGATGTCTGGATGTGTGTCTGTCCCCTAACAGAGACCACCCCCCACCCCCCCCACCCCGGACACCTGCAGCAAACATAATTCTCACCAGCCTCCCTGAGATGGAGCAGGTGTGAATCACTGTCTCTTTCCTCCTCATCATCACTCTCCCTTTTTCCTCTACGACCCCCATCCATCCAGGAATAGCCCCTGTGCGTGAGTCAGGATCCCAGCCCACCTTATCCTCCTCAGTCAAACCCTCTGAACAGGACGTGATCCATAGGGTGAAAGTATGAGATCCTGCATGAGTACAGGGTGAAAAAATGTGACAGGGAAACAGAGAGATGGACTGAAATGTGAAAAACATCACGTCTGGGATTTAAAGCCAGAACACAACAGCAGCAGCAGGAGCATGGGTGGCTCCACTGGGAGAGACGGAACGCAGAGAATTATGAAAATGAAAAGGGTGGGATGTGAAAGAAAGAAATGGAGAGAGATGAGTAGGTGTGAAATCTCAATAAAGGTGGCACTCTTTAGGGAATTTCATTAATATTGTTTTTATCTTATCCCAAAAATGATTCCTCTATTTGAGCACACACGCACACACATGTATATTACTCCTGACTGACTACCTGCAGTTTCCTCTCAACTGAAATCACAACCATCATTGTTCTCACTGCAGGGAGCAGGAAAACACTCCTTTCTTCAAAGTATCTTCTTTTCCTTCTGCTGCCTCTTCATCCTCTCTACTTCTTTTTTTAGTTTTTCATCTTTCCCTTGAAAAGAAAAAAAAGAGTAGAGGAAGACCTGTCACATTTTTTTTTTTTACAAAACAATCTCCAGTAGTGGAGTGTAACTACATTTACTCAAATACTGTGCTTACGTTTTGTACTCTACTTGAGTATTTCCATTTAATGCCACATTACACTTTGATGCAACCACAATTCAGAGACAAATTAGGATTTCACACACAAAACTTATGATGAGTGTATAAAACATGACGCACCATTACAGACTGAATTATCTAACAGTAAATAAATTCAAAACTGAAACAACTTTACTTAAGCAAGGGATGTGGTTACTTCACTCAGTCTCACAGCAAACATTTAATGGCTGTTCCAGAACTTTTCAGTCATATCATTCCTGATCACTTAACTGATTTATTGATCATGTTGGCTTGAAAGTTGAGAAAACTCTAGAGGAGTTCTGAAAATAGAAATGTCTTCATCTATGGCAAACACCATCTGCTGACAAAGCTCCAGTAAATGGACACTTTAATGAGACCGTTTCATTAATTACTGTTTCCGAGGTGAAGAATGAACTTTCAGCTTCTAAATATTCTGATCTTGTTGCTTGTAGATGAGAAAATGCCTAAACATTCACTCAGAGGACGAGGGCGGTCATTCTGCAAATCTAACACTACCCTCGTGTGTGATGCATGTACTCGTGCAAACGAGAACGAGAGGAGGGATTCAGATGTTTGGTGTGTAGACAAGTGCATTTATTAAAGGAGGCATATGTGCACACTGTGATAACTTTTATCCTCAGTTTTTATAGGTTGTGATGTTGCTTTAGGTTTACTGGTGTAGCTCTGGTATGTGTGTGGGTTAGGGTTATCTTCACCTGCAGATTCACTGCAACAATGCCTGCACACTCCAAAATGCTCTTTATGGGCTGTGGTCACCCGTCTTTATCTCCCTCACCAAATGGGACACACACACACACACAAACCAACAGAGAGGAGTTTGGCCTATAGCAGAGAGGACAATTCACCTTAATTAGGATTATTATGCTCAAAGGATCAGCTCCATTTGCGTGTACTGAACCTGAGGAGCCTTATTAGTCACTGGGTGATAAATTGTCTATAAATAGCAGTGCAGTGTCAGTGTGTTACTCCTCATCATAAATACACACTTTCTTACGTTTCTAACGTTTAGCTGAGGCCAGCTCACAAGCAGGAGCAGGTAGGGCTTCTGCGTCTTGCTCAAGGACCCTTCAACAGCAGGTTTTAAACCCCACCTCACCCCTACCCTCCTCCTCCTCCTCCTCCTCTCTGTAAAGGAGCAGTCCGTCAGTCTCTCTGGCCGCCTTTGCCCACCCTAAAGATTTTGAGGCCGTGACGTATTTACTAACGGGCACACGCGAGTTTTCACACCGGTGCTCCATCTGCTTGCGAGGGCGACTATTTGGGGGGAGAGATAAACTGCGCCTCGCTCTCGAGCCGCTCGGACCGTTTTCTCTCCGCTAACACCCGCCGCACTTGTCAACAAGGCTTACCTTCCCTCAGCTCAGTCCACCTCTGTCCACCAGGAGGGAAAAGTAGAAGGGGTTTTCTGCTCTCCGCCGTCACTTTGACCCGTGAGGTTGTAAATACGAAGTCATTTCTGGAAGTTTCTGGACCAACATTAAAAAAAAGTGAGAATTAGCTAAAGCGCAAACAGAAGATGCGGGATCGTTTTGTTCTGTCACTGCTCTTTGGATGCCTGGCTTGTCTTGTGGTGACCTCTGTTGTGAATGCAGACGGTAAGTTGATATTTGAAGTCGTTGTAAAATACTATACTAATGTGTCAAGAAAGCCTCTAGACTTCATCATAAACTCACAAGGCGAAAGTCAGAAGTTGGTGTTGCACAAACCGTTACTCAGAGCGCACTGGTGGAAGCGCGCGCTAATTAATGGCACCTGTCTTGTTATTATCTCGTGCGTTTATTAATAATCGCATGATGCCTCTTATCACGGTTTTCCTCGAGTGTCGTAAGCCTAAATCCGTAAACACGAAACAAAGCCTTACGTCTGATAACTGTGTGTAATGGACAAATGAAGGCGCAGTCATTTCGAGCTTTTACAGACCTTTCTAGTTTCACAGAAGACTTCATCCGTGTAACTCGTCAGATTTAAAACAAAAGCGTCTTTATTGTTAACTGAACATTAGCTAATGGTGTGACAATGAGATGACAATGAAGGGCAGTGTGCTTGCTTTGATGGTAAATTGATCACCTGTAGCTGGTAACCATACAGGAGACAAAACTCAGAACATATCAGACACGCTCTGGGCTCTTACGCCTTCATTACAATACCGCTAATTAGGTGATCCTTCCACAAAACATGAGATTTTATTCGCCTTTTGGCGGCTGGTCTCAAATATGATTTTCTATATGTTAACTTAAATTTATTGGGAACAGGCATTTTATGTCATAATAAGCTATTGCATAATTATTATATACATGTAAACAATTTACACCTGAATTTGTACTCTAATTAACGGAAATGTTTGTTTTATGGTAGATAAAATTAGGATATAAATCCACATTTGTGCTAGTACCATATCCTCATTCAACTAATCACCAACTTCAAGTGTCACAACATGGAGTCAGTACTAACTATGTGGTTTTTAGAAATCATAACAATGAATGCAAGATCTATTTTTAATTTTGATTCATGACATTGGGCTGAGGACATTTAAACACAGAAGTGTCTGTTGTCCCTGTAAGATAAATGACAGGCTTTGACCTTCTGCACAGTCGTTTTTGTGATGCATCCCTTTTTGCAGGTGTCAACACAGAGAGAAAAGACAGAGATATTTTTAGATTTTTCTTCGAAACCCCTTTGAGAAACATTTTCCTGCATAGGGTGTCTGAACACACAGGTCAATATCTAGAAACTCACAGGTCATTTTTCTCAGTAGATTCACTTGACACACTGTGAGTTTTCTGCTGTTGAAGGTTAATAACAAATGAGAGAGTTCACAGTTTCCTCTCACTTCCCTGTTCTCTCTCTTTCCTCAGGTCAGTGTTGTGTGTTGGACCTGAGAACCATAATGGGAGCTTCAGGAGGCAGCTGGCCCGGGCTTGTGCCTCGCGACATGGCATGTGGGAGGGAGCTCCGTCACGCTATTAGTGGAATGCTTCTCCCCCTACCCCGTGGATTTGGCTCCTGCCTGGAGCTGGTGAATGAAAAGCAGGAGAAAAGATGTATTTGTCTCCATTGTTTAGGACTCTTAAGGGCGTTTCAGAGATCATCAAGGGTCCATTTTGTAGGTATATAGTAGTGCTTCTCTTGTGGGTTGGGAGTGATGAAGAGAGGAAGTAAAGGCAGCATTTAAAGAGGCGGAAGATGAAAGTGACACATTTCAAGGGAAGAGAAAAAGCAGAAGAGGAAGAGAGAGAGAAAGACTCTGTTCCTTCCTGGGAGGAATTCAAACGGTGTCATGTCGACAACTTCACCTCCATTCCACACCTCCTCATCACGGTAACATTTTAACTTTCAGCACCGGAGACCGACGAACACACAGATGAACAGACAGAGGAAGGCTGATTTGGAGCTGGAGGAGACAGGCACACCCGTTACTCAGATCGGGTGCTGATTGACAACTTGTATCCTCAGCAGTATTTAGAGGATAGACAGAAACCTGCGATGGAAGTCCTGATCTGTGCGGTTTCAAATATAAGGTGATTACAACCTATACGGTACATGATGTTCCATTTTCCCTGGATGGTAGTTTTCAAGTTGAAGTAGAATACTGTAATTCTTAGAAAAGCTTTTTTTTTTTTTGCAATAAAAGCGGTATCTCAGAATAAGACTTGCTTACTCAAACATTTCTACTGTCTCTTGTCTTGATATATTCCTTTTTAACTGATGAATTGTTTTGCCATAATGTAATTCCCAAAGCCCAAAAGGAGGTGATATGCTGAGTACACTGATATAAAACAGAAAGTCAACGATAGTCACATTAAAGGGCTGAAGACTGAGAATTATCGGCATTTTGTGAAATGACTCATTTATCGTCTCAACTCTTAAAACTACAGTCATCGTTATAGTAAAGCAAGGAGCAAGAACAAAGGCTACAGCCGCATCTGAGGCTGTGTGACTGAAGTGATGCTTATGATATTTAGTATGTTCACCAGTTCTGGCATTTGCTAATTGTGTACTCATGGTCACAACAAAGTGCAGTTGTTTAATCATATAAGTTATTTGGACCAAAAGTTTATTGCACTTTGCCTAGGCCATACTGCGCTTCTTTATTTAAAGATGCCTGGCTAATACAGCGGCTCCAGATAGATGATGTCTATACAATTAAGCTGCAAATTTACTGGATAGCTAAATAGTAACACAGACACTTCTACAAGTGCCTGGTGTGTTGAGAAATTATAGCCTGGTGGCACGTGGCGTGATGGTTGTATGTAATGAAAACAGTAAACAGCTTGTTTATGCGACAAACCACTTTCCCTAAATCATCATTCAGTGGAGAATGTTTCAGTGTTACGAAACTGATTACGCATCAAACACTCCGCAATGTATAATGAAAAGCTGACAATTTTTCTTTCATGCTCCTGTCTCGACGTGTTGGACGAACGGTGCTCCTTTCACACCCGCTCACCATGTTTCTGATCTATCCATGGCAATGTCTAACTACGCTGGGTTCATCTCACAAACCTCCTCAGACCTTTCCTGACCTCCTTCATACTTCTGCAGTGTTGGTGAAAATGGAAGTTAAGCATTAAAAAGTAGGCCAGGGCCCTTCTCTAGAGTAGTGTTAACATCACAGAACTTTATTATTAGTTGTTCTTCTCAGAGCATGTTGGCTGGAGGACATCATTTTCCCTCTGCTTGCTCCATGCGAACTCAGTTCCTGTTGTAGATTCTCCTCTGGGTGTGGCTTTCTGTTAAATTGTTGTCTGCTGTTTGGTATGCTATATAATGAAGTCATAGTTTTAGTACTGAACCATGATAAACTTTCTCTGGTGACTGGTTGTGCACCATTAATAATGATATCAGATCATTTTATATGCCAACACCTGGAATTACAGTATTGTGTAAAAATGAGCTCTTCTGAATGAAATCGTAATTGTTGATGGTGAGTGGGCTGAGTGGGAAGAAGGCGAGAGAGATGGAAAAGACAGGGCAAGGTCTTGAAATGAGGATGTTGAGATTACATGGTCAGTGTCTTGGGCCTATTTACCAGGATGTGCACTTTGGACATTTCTTATTCTTTATCCTTCCGTAGCTCTTCCAGTCCAGTCAAAACCAGGCATGAATTTATTTAAGTCAAACAGCTATGCCAGCCTCTGCTGGGTAGTGTCGTTCCTTGTGCAATTTGGGTTGTGGCAGAATATACAGTCAGTTGGTGAACAGTCCACCTGTGGTTTAAAAGTCAGACAGATGAATAATAATTCCTTATTTCTGTGATAGAGATTTGTGCTGTTTTGGCGCTCTGGTGTGAGTGCCAGTTCACACATAGTCACTCAAGGATTGCGTGACATAATTTTGGGTCTGACTGCACCAATAACAAGTGCTTCTCGTTGACTCACTCCCTCTTATATGTCTCTTCGTCTTACCTCTCAGTCACAGACCTGCTACCGGCAGTAGCAAACACAATAATACCAGCAGACTGAATTAACACCTTGGATTTTAAATTACAAAACACATACGGTCCCTATATATCTGGGGTTTTCCTGTGGATTGTATCATGTGGGGTGAGGTTTGTCTATTCAACTGGAAGTGCTACCTCCTGATAAGTCAATCTTGCACCTTACCCTCTATCTCATCTCTCCTCTCACACACACACACACATACCGCAGATGCCTGCAGGAACTATAGTTTAATGTGAAAACAGTCTTTGTGATTTTTGTCTCTCAGAGTGTTTTTCTTGGCGATTTCTATCCTTCTCGACTTCCCTCTCAGACTTTTTGTCATATAAGCAATTAAACAGCACAAGCATACAGTATGACTCACATCTCACAGTCCTGCGCTGCAGTCAAATCTCCAATTACAGTGCTGATTAACAGTTACAGGTTAGCACACACACACACATACTGAATACACATACTGTCTCAGGCATTACCTTTTCCATTTTGTGGTACCTAGTTAATACTGTGTACGGTCAAACCTATTTATTAATGAAAAGTGTAATATGTCTGACCTCTAATGATGTTCCTGAGCTCAGAGAAACCTTACTTTGGATTTTTTTTTCCACATGGTGCTGGGAGCTGCTATGGGAACATGATTTGATTGGCCTGGGAAGTTTGAGTCAGTCTTATCTGATCGGGTGCTTTTGGATGATAAATGGGCTAGTGATGCTATAAACCTTGGTAATAATGTAGCGACAAAAATAGACTATTTACTCAGCATTTTTAGCCGCTGCAGCTTGTGGGTGTTTGCATCGACCGCATTATTCATGTGGTCTGTGAGGAATACCTTTTATATTAAGTCCATGATGTTGTGATTGTTCTATATGAAGCTGGCTGCAACTGTAACAGTTCTACATGGGAACATCTATTCCTAATCCGCCAGAGTGTGATAATATTGTGCCACAGGCTACAACTGCTGATACTGCAGCATGTCTGAGCTGTGATGTGTGTTCCTGGACTCTGATGTCATGCTGTAATAATATTTGAATAAGCCACAAATCTGGTGGTGACCGAGAGAAGTACTGTATATATCTGTTTGTGTAAACCAGAGCTGCAGTTGTATTTGTGATATTATTCAGCAGAAATCTCTCACGTCACATTTATCAGTGGTGTAATCAGTTAGATGGTTTGATATATAAATTTGGACTTTTTGTACTTTTCTCTCATCTGGGCTTTTTTGTTAAATGTTTTGTTAAAAATATTATTTTATCTCTTAACAGTTGAACAGATAAACCATCTGAGACATTTAGAGGAAAAGTCTCTTTGGTGATACCAGCTCATAGACATCTCAAACATGACAAGGGGAGCCAACTGATCACTGCTTTTTTTTTTTTGTAAGAGGTCACCAACCAGAAAGGTTGGGAACCACTGGTTTAATTTTTAACAACACATTGTAGCTTATTATGTGTTTTAACCTTAAGTCTTAATCTGAAAAGTAACCAGTAACTAAAGATGATGGGCAAAGTGTAAAGTAATGATGAAGTATAAAGTAGAGATAAAATGGAAATACAGTAATAAAAATTAGCACTGGCACCATAGCACCACTGGAGTAACAGTTACCACCACCGGAAGCAATATTGAAATACAAAGTGCCACTAAAGGGTCTGTGTATAATTAAACAGTGTATTCTAATCGCTTTTATTGAGTTTAATTATGATACCCTCAATGCTAAGTCCCTCAGGGTGTTTTAATACTTAAGCTGTAGGCCATTAATAATCTTGGTGAAATTAACGGTGTGTTTGTGTTTGTCTGTAGGTTCCTCCAACGTGATCTGGTTTAAATGTAGATCATAAATGTACTTACTGTCTGCTGTGTGTGTGTCCTATTCTCTCTGGTTTGTAGGACCACAGTGTGCAATGTTGATGCGCTGGCTTGATGGGTGTGGGCAAAGCACTCCCCTGAGACACTGCACTAGACATGTATCAAGACAAAGGTCAGTGAGGAGCCACAAACACAGACATCTTTGCGCTCATGATTTTGTGGACACGGTTGAGGCAGTGATCAGGATATGAATGGATGAGCTTTGTGTACAGTATGTGTGTATCTGTCGTTAAATGTGCAGCTCTCCTTCCGGAGATATTTGCTGAGGTGTGAAAGAGGCTGTGTTCCTGCGTTCCCTCCATCCACACCTCTACTTTCAACACTCTCTATACAAGTTGTGTGTGTGTGTGTGTGCTTCCCCTGTCTATGTTTTTACTCATATCTGTCATCATATACCAATCTATCAGCCTCCTCATGAATATCTGAGTGTGTGATGTGATCCATGAATGTACATAAACCCTGACAGAGCTGTTTGACCACTATCCCACTGGCATGGGTCTGACAGGGGAGGGGGCCGGTCAGTGGTTGGTTTTGGATCAGACTATTATTGGACGCCACCCAGAGGAGATCTCTACTCCTTCCTCATAGACAGTAGAGCTACTGTGGCTGTTTATATACCACACACCCCATTTCGAACAGAAAAACACTCCACTGTGGGAAAAATGAACAGTACAGAATCCACTTAATGCAGGGTGAAAGCAGCATAGCTTCACAGTCAGGGCTATGATTTGTAGCCACGGCTGGTTATGTAGCAATGGTTATAATTATGAAAGGAGGTGGTACAAAGTGTCATGCTGACGCTCCCATTATTGAGGTAACACTCAATTTTTAAATCGGTGATTCTGTTAGGTAATTGTTTTAAGGACCATTCTAATTTTTGTTCTATCGTTTACATAGCTTGTTTGATGCTCATGTTTGATCATGTTTGAGAAACTGACCTCCAGCAGGTCCATGTATTTTAGGATAATGACTTGCTGGTTGAAATGTAATAGCTTACACAAGAGCATGGTTTGTCCATTGTGTACAGCGTGTTATTGTAAATTATTAATAGTTTAATTTTTAAAAACATTGAGCTGTCATTATAGGAAAAAAACCTGCTCCTGATGTTTCATTGACTTAATACTACAATAAAACAACAGCTGTGGAGAATAAACAGGATAATTGAAACTTAAATGTATTTCTGTTGCATTAGCATTAAAAATTAGACAAAACGTGACATTAATCTTTATCTCATCCCAGTGGCTTTGGCGTGAGTGGTTGTGTTGTCAAATTACATCCACATTTCCCAAAACCTCAGCTTCCTGTCCCTTGAGTCGTTCTTATCTGTCTTTGTTTACAATGGGATAATTTGACATGGATGATAATAATGGCGATGCTTTCCCAGTAAGCCTGTGCAATATTGAATAGGGATAGCATCATCTTTATCAAATAATTCAGTACAATTACATCCCTCTGTTTAACATTTAACTGTCTCATTCCCTTACATGCATCTCTGTATTTATACCGTTGACAGGTGACCGTGTGGAACCCTCCATCTTTTCTAGCGCCCGTCTGCAGGGGGCTTTTTCAAGTTCGACATGGGCGATGAGCTGTGCGATGTGTGTGCGGGTTGTGATGCCCAGTGGGCGCGGGTGCACTGCTTCTGCTGAGCAGCTGTGAAATTAGTGTACGGACTGGTGCAGCTTTGTGTCAGTGAAAGATGTTAAAGCTGTTCATGTTGGAAGCAGGGCAGAAATGGGAAGCAGGCAGAAAGAAAACCAGTTTTGCTCGCCGTCTTCAAAGTTACAGCTCAGCCTAGACGGAGCGACACTGAGGTCAACCTCCTGCGTGTTAGTTCCAAGCGTTATTAGGTGACGTGATGCTCAATTTCTGGTTTTCAGAAACAAGTCTTAGCTGTGAGTTGGAAGGAAAGGTAACATATGACACCTCAGCGCAACATACCATAGTTTGGCCCAGTTCATAGCAGAGGAGAGAGAGTGAGGCAAATTGCCAGGCCTGTGTCCATGGTTGGCTAACGGAGGCGTAATCTGTTTGTGTACTCGGCAGTGGCTTCCAGACTGTCCCAAGATGATTACAAAATATATTTCATGCAAATTATATTTCTTTTATCTAGCGTAGCAGCTAGATTTTCTGTTTTCTGTGATAGACTGGGTGCTTCCACCCAGTCAAGCCTATCAAAATCATGAAATGAGAAACTATAACCTGTGATAAAGTATTGTTGCTTTATCTTAAAGAATAGTTCAATATTTTTGCTTTCTAGAGTTAGATGATAAGATTGATAGTACTCTCATGAAAATAAGGATCCAGACAGAAGCTTAACTTGGCATCAAAGTTTAGAGCAGCTGGCCTAGCTTTTGATCTAAAGGTGACAAAATCAACCCTACCAACCGTCTTAAGTTTCACAAAACAAAGCAGTATATCTTTGCATTTCATTTGTTTATTTGTACATAAAAAGTGTTTATGTGCTGGTTTTATTTCTTGGATGGAAATGTTACCTCTGATGGGATGAGTGATGAATGAACTTACAAATTCAAACACTCCTGTCAAGAAATAAGTAGCTTTGAGATGCTGTTAGATGGATTTTGGGACAGAGCCAGGCTAGCTGTTTCCCTTGTCTCCAGTCTTTATGCTAAGCTAACATATCCAACTGCTAACTGTGCGTCATTTTTTCATGGAAAATTATTGTGCTATCGATACCTCATCTGACTCTTAAACAACAAATAAACATTCTCAAAATATCTTAATATCTTTCCCTGTCCTTTAAAGGGTCATAAAGTCAAATTATGTCATATTGGATCATCATCATGAATGCAGAGACCTGATGTAGCGTAACGATCAAGCGTATCTCCTTTTTGTTTCCTCAGGTGGGACAGTCCACATTGACTATGAGGACAGTTTCACAGATTCCTCTACAACGGAGAGGCACATAGCGAGACCGGGAGGCTCAGCAAAATTAACTAGGAGGTGCATGGAGCTGCGTGCCGGAGGAAGGGTGGTGAAGGCAGCAAGCAACAAGCTTTGGTGGAATTAGAGGAGCATCAGGACCAGCATGGAGAGCCGGGAAAGATGGGAGGAGATGGTTGGCGCATAAAATCTGGTGTGTGTAGATGGAGAAAAAGCTGTGAAACTGCCAGGCGATCGAGGTGGGAGCAGGAGAGGAGAGGTGGTGAGGATGGAGTGCAGCTGCAGCCACTGAAGCACCCTGTCAGAAACATATTCTGGTTCCCCTCTGGGGCCTTTCAGGAGGGACACATCTCCACCAATCCAATCACTGAGCGACACAGAGGGCTCGGTGGCAATCAGAGGAGGCAAAGAGCCACGAGGCCAAGAGGCACTCAGCATCCTGTGATGTTGGCGACCATGATGACATGAGCAAGACAGCTCACGGTGATCGTGACACAGGCGACCGAGATGATCGGTGACAGCCACCATGGCGTCCAGGGCGTCCATGAAGACGGTCGCCTTGATGATCAGGACCGCGACAGCCACCAGGACAAAGGCGACCATGATGATCCAAATGAAACGTACATTCTGGCTCAGCATGATCTGGACAGGCGAACCGCCCACGAAAAGGCGATGACGTCACGGCATTATGACGGTATGAAGATATTGATTCGCTACGGCAGCCAGGGCATCGATGATCGGGAGATGATACCATCTGATGAACGCAAAAGCTTCGAGGATCGTGAGGATGTGACTGACGATGTGATGTTGTTGATCAGAGCATCTGGAGGTTAGAGACATCTGGACCCGCGATGATGGTGAAAGACATTATAACCTGAAGAGGGCGGTGCGACCGTGACCTGATCGCGATGATCGCAGAGCATGGCGATAAACGGCTATGATCATGATGGCCATGAGGATGTGGTCATCAGCGTGTAGTATTTTCTGTAGCAGATGGGCGTCGTACATGTCACTCAGAGGAGCAGGAGAAAAGGCCACCACAGATGAAACTGGCTGAGCTGACTGCCCTGTCGCTCCAGGAAACAGAAAAAGGTGACTCCACAACAGAGAGAGATGGACCAGAGGATGAGGGGGACACCAGCCAGGGCAGCAACAGACAGACTGTGGGTGGAATTCGTAGACCCGTCCCTTACACCCAGCTTACCAGAGACATAGATCTCCACCACAAAGCCTGAACAGAGGAGTGTGGAGGAGGGTGGCCGTACAACTTCATCCTGCTCTTTACGACATTTCGACCCTCAGACTCCCCCTCATATTCTGACACCCTTGACTCGACACACAACCGTAGCCCCACCACTCTGGCAGGTGACCTCTGACACCCATTCCTCGATTTGTTAGCTCCTCCGTGCACAGCAGCGACATCCTCACGGGGTGATGGAGGCACAACCTGCGGGTGAGGCTGGGAGCAGAGAGGTGGAAGGGGAGAAGGTCGGCGATATGGTGATGACGGCTGCCCTCCGAGCTCCTCCGGCCGGGGTCTCGAGCGCGAAAGCATAGTGTGGCAGTGTCGCAGCGGTTACTCTTGTTGATCATCGTCAGTGTGGTACCGGCGAAGAGCTGATGCGAACAGATAGGAAGGGCAAAGTCGGAACCAGACAGGAGCCAGCAGATAGAATGTAAAAGTGTAAGAGCAAGAGATGAGGGAAGAGGACACTGGCGAGGCAGGAGACATTTTGGGAGGGATGGGCGTTAGAGGTGGTTACGAGAGGAAGCGCAGCCTGCCATACTAGATACTACTGTGGTGAGAACACTGAATAGGTACTGTGAACTGCCACCGTCTTACAATTGATGCAAATTTTATAAAGCGTGGAACTGGTGAAACAACATGGTAACAGTTCTCTCACTTATAAATTCTGAAATTCACCATCATGGTCATACCTATTCATTATTTTCAAAATCTAGTGTCCTAGCTGGACAGGTGGAGGGGCCGTATGCGGACAGACTCAGCTCCAGGCTATTCGAAAAAAAGACTATGGGGAAATGACCATGTGGGAAAACCACAAGAAGGCATGCTGTCTGCCTGAATAATATAGACTCAACCTCAAAGCTCTTGGACATTGTGGTGAATTCTCAGTGTTACACGCATAGGTTTTTGTTGACTTTATTGGTACTCTGTTTATTGTTGATGTATGCAACCTGGATTTATTGATCTCAATCTTCTTTTCTGTTTATGGGTTTATAAAACTTTATCCCTTTTAGTCCTCAACAAGAGTGCTGAGTTCCGGGCATACAGGTCATGTGGCCAGGTTTGGGCAGAGTTGTCGGATACAGTGACAAGCACATAGACCAACATGAAGAAAAAAAAAGAAAGGATGATGCTGATGGATTTAGACCAGATGAGAGTGGGATGAGTCGGCATAGAAGACTGAGGAAATAAAGGAAAAGAGGCCTGGAATAGTGCGGTAAGAAGTGTGGAGAAACATTTGAAGACTTTCCTGCCTGTTTGTTTTGACAGTCAGCTGGTGAAATGAGCAGGTGTCAAGACAGCAGACTCAGCCCAGCTATGTGTGTGTGTGTGTGGGTAATGTGTGTGTGTGTGTGTGTGTGTGTGTGAGAGAGAGAATTAGTAGACATATTCTGACTTATTCTGACTTTTTTAGAGTGTTTTTCATGAAAGTTCATGAAAGAGATTTTGCAATCTTGAGAACTAGAGGTCCATGACTTTAGGTTAAAATTAGAGCTGGACCTCCTGCTTACTGCGTTTTCACATTTAATTCCTATGATAAATAAAATTAACAGCTAAATATTTTTTTGATACATCAGAGGTTATAATATTTCCTAATTGATTTCCTTTTATATCTGCTCTAAATAATTTATGAGCAGGTAAAGAGGTTTGTCTAGGATGGTTTGTCAGATTATTGGTTGAATTGAACTTCTAGTTAGATATCAACGTTGCTGAAAATTCAAATATATGTAGATTCCCACACAATTTGTTTATCAAAAATTCTGATAGTTAATTTCATTAGACATGCTTTATGTAGGTAATTTGATTAATTTGAACATTTCGTTCAAAAAACTCAAGATTTTAGCGTAGCACTAGCATGGATTCTGTGATATTTCACCTTTACTGTTTCCATTGTGCCAAATACTTGGAAACAAAATGGGAGTACTAAATTAGGAAAGCTCATAAAAGATTGCATATGCTAAATAAAATTAAATAACATGAGATTTTAAACTGAGATATTAAGTTATTAATTCTAGTGACATATAAAGAAAAACAGCATGGTAATGTTACAATAACTATGGCGTGGTTGGTGTCTGGCAGACCAGGCACTTTGTAGATCATCAGTCATGAATAATAATTAAAGAATGTTCTCATACTTTCTGACACTGCTCCATTGTTCTCAGCTGGTTTATAAAAATCTGCTAGTATGTTATTTTTAATCTTGTTATGAAATAAGGATTTGTTAGTTTGGAGGAATTCAAAGTGGTTTCTCTGAACAGTTTAATTCAGTCACTGTTTCTTCGCATGATGTCTGAAAATATACTGACACTAATCATGGGTGAGGGTATAGGGATAAAATACCTGTATATATTTCTGTAAATGAATCTATGACTGTATTAACTTGTAACTGTACTGTACTTTACCTTTAGTATACTACCAGACGGTTAACATTGAACATTACTCTTTATATCTCACACAAGACAACTCATTTTACCACTCAAGTCTCATCCACTACCTGTTATGTGCTGTATCTACTCTTTGACACTATTGTTGTACTCACAAAAAGTAAAACATGATCCATGATTATGCATGATCAGTGCCTCCCACACTGATAGTCATTAAATGTTAAAACACTGAATGGTTGGAATCACTTGAGTTTTATTGCAAAAGCAAGACCTTATGAAGCCAATGGAAAGCAGGAAATAATGTTTTGTTGTTGAATTGTCTTGTTCACATGATGCTTCAATGTGTCATTTCATCTCATTTCAAACAATACGTTATGATGTCAGGATGAGTGTATGTACTGTATATGTATACAATAAACTCCTGAACACCTGATCCTGTGGTGATTATTACATTCAATGATTTAAGCAACACTTACTTCCTTCAAGGTCAAACAGGATACATTAGGTCATGATAAAAATCTCGATTGCATTGTCCATAGTCCACTGTTACCATTCATTATGTAGTGTGACCTATGACCTGACCTGTGACCTTGACTCCCGTGACAACTCTATACGCTTTATGTGAACTCACTGTTGTATCTCCTGCTTCTCTGACATGGTCCCAAATTTTAGTAAGAAAGAAGAATGTGAGAACAAGTGGCATCACGGGAGGAGAAGCAATAAAAGGAACAGGTAAGCCTGGAGCAAGAGAGAGGAAAACACAGGGTTGGAGAGAGAGGGAGACACTGGTAACACTGGGAGTATACCTAGACTTGACATAGCACAACAACAACGAAAACACAGAGACTCAATGTTCAAACATTATTAAACAACTCAGTGTTTTCTCTGGCTATGTCTCTTCTCAGCACAGCCCTGGGTTTCGTCTAAAAGAACCTTGCAAACACCCTGCTGTTCTCCATCCACTCCTTTCTCCCATTTCTCTGGAACTGTTGAATAATTTATGAATAAATTATTTAAGTATTTTTTAAATGCAAAAATACCAAACATTCCCCAGTTCCACTTTCTAAACTTTGTTTTATGTGATGGTTAATTGATCATCATTTTTTAGGGTTCTGGATATTTGGTTAGATACAACAAGCCTCCTGAAGACAAGAACTTTGGCTTTAGAAAATTCCAACAAGCATATTTTATTATATGTTGACATTTCATTGACAAAATCAGTGACTGTGTTACACTGCAATGATTACTTGAGACACCTGATGTTTGGAAAGTTATTTTATTGTAAAAAATAAAAAAAGGACCATTTTTGAATGACAACATCCATGATTCACAGTGATGAAATGCGCTCAGTGAGTAAAAACATTTCTGTCTCTATTATTGTCATTGTCTTAAAATCATTTAGCTACTGTGCTGGCTGCCCCCAAACCTCTGGAGCTGGAGTGAGAAATATTCAGGAAAAATATTCAGGATGTGGAGCTGCAGGGCAAAACACAGTGACCAATCAGAGCCTCTTGCAAAACTCAATAAATACAAACTGGTGCTGTTATGTTGTTTGTCTTTCCAACGTGGTCTATTCATCCGCGTCCAGGAACTCATCTATAAACTCCACCACCTCCCCCTGTGGACACACACACACACATACACACAAAAGAATCAACCAGAGACGACTCAGGAAGGGCTTGCTTTGTTTCAAAGTGACATTTCGCACTGAAAGAATTAGCATAAACTCTCCCACCAGCAGTTCTATCTGAGATTTCTCATACCTGGCATTACTAAAGAGATTACAGTCAAGAAGTGAATGGTATTTGCCACATACAGCATGTAATCCTGGCTTATGTTGGGTTGCCCTGATGGCCACAGTCCTTGTGCTGCATCATAATAACTATAAGAAATGCAGTGTCATGCTGCCACCCCGTGGCCGTCTATGATATTGCAGCCTTGATAGAGACAGGGCACACATTGTACTGCAGGGCATCATGTGACCAGACTGAGGAATCCAGGGTTTTTCCATAAGTTACACAAGGACAGAGCCTGTGAGAGCTGCAAACAACCTAATCCAAACTCTGTCTTCATGGGAATTGTACCGGCCTATTTTTAAGGGTACACAGTATCTTATGTTCCCTTCCTTTGCCCAGAGATAACCTCCTGGCTGGAAGCATCCTGCGATGCACTAACACACAGAAATATGTATACACGGGCACGCACCTCATCGTCGCTTACTAGGCGCTGTCTGGAGAACTCCAGCATCTGTACCTGCATGGTGGTCTGATTGTAGTACCGCATTGCCTCCTGCAGTAAACACAGACACACAACAGGTAAAATAATAATAATGTGTGACATAGTAAACAAAACTCACAAAACAGGGAATGAAGCAGAGGCCAAGTGCTAAATCTAATTTTACATGTAGTTAGTCCAGAAAACCATACAGGAATATTATATGGTAAATATGCTTATATTCTTTTTGGCTTTATCATATCAGTCATTTCTTTGTAAATACAAAAGCTACCACCAGCAGCTTGTTAACTGAGGTTAGCACAAAGACTGGAAACAGCTAGCCTGGTTCTGTCCAAACATAACAAAATCCATCTATCAGCAAGTCCAATTAACACTTTGTATGTTGTTTGTTCATCTCAAACAAAAAACAAAGTGCAATAACAAGTTGTGGTTTTACAGGTGGTTGTGTCTCTGACTATTTCTTGGGTGGGAGCAGTGACTTCCTGGGGTTTTGTCAACACTGTGACGTTGCCAGGAAATGAGCAAAGACTTCTCTCAGAGTCTTTCAGAGCAGAGACTTGGGCTAAGCTAATCAAACCAGCTGCTGGGTTCCGCTTCAAAACACAGACATGAGAAAGTTAGTAACTAAAATGTAAAAAGTCAAACTATTTCTTTCAGGTCTGCTTAAAATTGAAAAACTATTAAGAAAAATGAAAATGTTCTTCAGGCACTCTGAGGCCAAAGTTGTAGTCAAAAGCCTTTATTTAGTGAGTCAGGTGTATTGGTGAGGTCGAAACTGGCTGCTGTTTCAAACCAATGAGCCTGACTTAATAAAGGCTTTTAATACAACTTTACTCCTTATTCTTCTTTAAAACCTTTGTTGTTCAATCACAAAGAGACATGAATTATTTGTACTTCACAGTGCATAAGGTGTGTCATCAACATGTCTCACCGATCTGGGGAGGAAGTCCTCCTCTGTCAGCCCCCACTGGCTTTTGTGAAACTTGTAATAGGCCACATTGTTCTTCATAACTTCATCATCGGGGTCAAACAGCATGTAGCTGGCTGCACATGGTACTGCATTCTTCAGGTCATTCACTGAAAACACAACACGTAGCACTTAATCCAGGGACTATTTCTCTGGGTAAAAATCTGACATAAACACAACTGACCTTAGAAACTCCAAAGAATTAGAGTGCAAAAAGCATAAAAGTGTGCATAGTTTCGGGCATAATGAAATGCTACTCACATTTGTAATAGGCAAACTGCAGGTAGTGGTACATGGTAGCCACAAACTTCTCAACGACAAATCCCCCTACAACAGGTGTCAAGTCACTTTCGCACCTCACTTTCCTCTCAAGGACTTCTATGTAGTGATCTGGAGAGAAAAGAAGTCAACGGTGAACTCAGAGAGAAGCTGGAGGGGGCCATTCATCTACGGGGGAAAAAAGCTAAATGTAGTACTGACCGGCAATGGAGGGGTAGAGGTCTTTAAAGTCTTTGACGTCCCTTGGGCCCTCACACGCAGCCAGGCACTCGTCGTAGACCTTGAAGAAGTCCCTAAGAGCCAGCTCCATGTCTGACACTGAGGTACGGAAGTTTTCCCCGTTATACGCCCTCACTGATCGCACAAACAATGTCTGGAATATGATGTGACAAAAAAATATCAGAGAATATAACAATCAGGTCAAGTCAGTCACTGAATGTTAGGGAAAGTCTATGTTAACCCACATGATTGACATCGACTTTGCTGTATCAAAAAATGCTTAAGTGACAGTTTTGTAGTTTTGTAGTAAATGAGGGCTGAGATGAAACCCCTGGGGGGAGCTTTGGATCTCACGGACCCCTGATGTGCCCCAGACCAGCTTGGGAAGCACTGGAGAGTTTGAATGAACGTTCCCATGATGGCTAGCTTTGCCTGCCGACCACATCAGCACATCCACAGAGCCAATAATAGGATGGTTTGTGTGTGTAACCTTACAAAGACATGTGGGTATGGGTGTGACTCACACATGCACACAGTGTGTATACTGTGCCTCTAGGTTACAAACTAAAGAGAATCTGATTCCGTGTTTGTGTTTGTACCTCATAGGATTTGGTCTCCAGGTCTTTGAGGTGATCTTCAGCCCCGGGCAGACTCTTGTAGTAGGCCATGTTCCTCTGCATCATCTCGTCATCTGGGTGTTTCAGCAGGAAGGTGTGGGCAGCAGACACCGCTTTGGCAAGGTTATCAGACTGAGACAAACACATATTGTGAAAAGGTATCATCAATAAAGGAAACAATATCAGGACTAAATAACTGAACAATTAGTAATGAATGTACTTATTGGTCTGTCTGATGAGCCATACACTTACACTTTAATCCCCCCGGGACTACATATACATTAGTGACAAACTGAAGGTAAAATGAAAGATATTCCCCCACTTGGTGTTTTGATGATGATGGTGGAGCTGTCGTTGATCTGATGACAGCTGAAGACCATATCATATGAGTTATATCCTTTTATATACAAATCAAATCATTCAGTGACCCTTATGCGTTATAGCTGGGGTCACTGTCGTCCTGCAGGAGACATCTGGATAAAGATTTTTCATTGTAAGATAAAGAGAATCACTCAGACTAATTTAGTAATGATTTAGATTACAGCCCACAAATTGCAGTGTAGTTAATTATAATGAAATTAATACTTAAAGGCTAGGTACAGCTAGGTTTTATATGCACTGAAAGCATCATCAGTCAATCTATCCTTTAATAACTTAGATACCCAAGGATCCTTTGGTATGACTCTGTATGTATTTGTATGTGTTAATCAGACCTTAACCATCACAGCTACATATCCCTGAATATCATGTATTCATAACTCCAACTACTTATAATCCTAAATTAACTGTGATCCAGATCCTAATCCCAAATAGGAATTTATTCCTGCAGTAATTATTTGTAGTGTCTCTCTCCTTGGAAAGGATTTTACTTCCTAATAGGAAGTTCATAAAAACACAAGCAAGCGCCAGTGAAAGTTCAGGATCTCCTCTTCTGCTGAGCAGAGCCCCCCCCCCCCTGCACCCGTGGCACGTAGGTGACGTCAGAAGAAAGTGACGTTCAAAACAGAAATAAACCAAATAATAATAATAATAATTTAAAAAAAAAAAAACATCGGCACATATTGGTAATCATCGTAGGGTACACAAACGTGTAAAACCATACCAGTCTTCCTGGTTTAACTTTGATGGACTGGTGTAACTTAAAGGGCCCCGTGACCCCACTCTGATGACCCCACATAACTCAGATGTTTGCTCACCTTGAAGTAAGCGTACTGCAGGTATCTGTACGGCTCCCTCCTCTCAAATTCATCTATAGTGTCCCGGCTGGGCATGGTCTGTCTGAAAGCGGGCAGCCCTTGCTTGCAGCGTTTCAGACACTGCGCCCTCTTCATAACGTTACCAAACGCCCGCAGCTCTGGAAACTCCGCGAACTTCTGCTCGTCCTCCAGCCTCACGGAGCTGCAGTTGAGGTTGCAGAAGGCCTCGCTGTCCCGGAGGAGCCGGTACAGCCGCAGAGACACCTCCATGTACTCCACCGTCTCCTGCCACTTCTCCCCGGTGTACTGGTCCAGTGCATATTTGTAAGCGGACTCCAGAGGCATCAGCTCGTGCCTGGGGAAACTCCTGAAGCTGTATTTTTCGTACTGGGAGCTCACCGCGGACACTGAAAGTGCGATTAAAAGCGCAGAAAAGAGTTTGGAAGAAGAAGTGGAGGGTGCCATGTTTTTTTAGAGTTTGGTAAATGGTGGCTAGAGTGGCTGGGTGGGATGATCCCGGACGGTTCGTGTGCATGCGTCTCAAGGACCGCCTCAAGTTCCAACACGTATCCGGACAAAGCTTCCCCTCCCCCGGGGCGCAGGGCAGGATCAGTCGCTCCGGCGGGTGGGGGCTGCTGGAGCTGCTCCTCCCACTAAATCACACAAGTAAATCACTGCTGTTCCTCTTTCCATACAGTACAAGTCAAGCCACAGCGAAGGCAGACATTTTATAACACCACATCATCTGCTGATTGAGATTATTTCTTTACTTTTTTTTGTGGAGGCTTCTTTCCTTTAGCTAAACGTACTTGAGCCAAGCAGATTATTATTCCACAGATACTTGTCTTTCAAGTTAAATCTGCTTCCTCTCAGTCACTGTTGAACTCATTTGGTATATTGTCCCTCCTCCTCCCACTGCCACGTAGAAACATTTCTGCTTGGTCTGCCCCCCCCCTCAAGGGCCTAAATCCTACCAACACAACAGGATCCCTGCTCAAAATCATATAAAAACAAACTTTATGCGTTCATCTAATGGTTAAAATCTGACTGCAAATCAGAGGCGTAGCCTGATGTGTGCATTATTCTTCTTTAAATGGATCCAGAGGGGGATGTGTCTGCAGCTGTGTGGAGACCCCTACGTTACCACGTTGACACATCTCGAGAGGGCCAGGAGCTACTTGGGAAGCAATGCGTGGTGCTAAGCTATCATTCAATCCCAAAGTGCGTCAAGTCAGCTAGAAGAAGGAGAATAAAACGGAAACATTTCAAAATAAAACGCCATTGCTCACCTAAGATTTACTTATATGTTTTGTATTTCTAATAGACACACTAGGTCATTATATTTCCAGTCTTGTTTTATCCGCGTCCAGTTACTAAAACGACGAAGTCATCAGACGGTTTAATCTTGCAAAGTTTAACCGGATGTTGTGCATTTCATCTGGCTTGACACGTGATCTAATTTCCTGCGCAGGGCCGGGGCGGGGTTTCTATCAAGTCAGAGTGAAACTGAAGTGGCAGGGCAGGGAGGCCGCCACACCGCCTGAGGCCCTGTACAGTGATCTCCATCGTTTGATCGTCTGTCAGCGTGAAAATGATCCAGTGCGTGCAGAGGGATGTTGTATCTCAGTTCTGGTGGCGTTCGCCGCCTGCAACCTCCTCCGGTACCGTTAAGACGAGCATCCTCGTGGGAAAACTTTCGTGCCAGAGCGGTGCGTGCGCGCAGTCAAAGTAGGCGACTATGTCAGGTACCACTGCAATGACATGTTCCCGGACGGCAAGAAGTTCGATTCAAGGTGGTATTGTCAGTTTGTTTTCAGTTTAAGTCTCACCGTGCAGGGCGGACCGGCTGCACCGCTGAACAGCGTGCACGATGCGTAAAGTGCGCGTTTGGTGGATTCGCTCTACACCAGGGCCACGCGGGCGAAGCGGGCGGACTGGGCTCTGGATCCATGTATCGTGATCCAGGGCTTTGAAACTATCTCTACTACTTCTACTCAACAGGTTGCACATCCACTGATCAGATGGAAAGTTTGGGGATCAGACTTTGTAGATTAATGTGATCACACTGTGTGTTCAAGTCCTATTTAGCACAGGAACCACTGACTTCGTCATCAGTGGTGCTGCCTACGACTGGTTTCAAGATAAGTGAGAAGCTGTCCAAAAGCTAGACCTCAAAGGCCCAAAAAGAGGCCCCAGACTCACTTGGCCACTGTTTGGCATGAAATTTTGGTAAATTAATTGCACATTTCGATAGTTCAAATATAGGTTATTGCACTATCTAAACTGAGTAGTATTAGTATAGCAGTATATTATAGTACAGTATGAGATTAGCTAACTGGCCCCTCTCTTTAGAGAGGTCTCTTAATGGCAGTATATTTATTCCTGTATAAAGTCAAAATATAACATTTCCACACAAGAGGGTCAATGAAATAAACACATGGACCCCACTGACGTATTAATTTGGCCATGTGTTACCTCTGGCCTCACTCATCATCATCAAGACAGTGTAGAGCATCATATCAATCTGAAGAGAGTTTATGCGATCATTCCACTCACTACAGTGTTCTGTCGAAATGTGGCTAAACTCTCCTGGGCTGAGATTTGTTGAATGAACAGTCAATGTAGCGTAAAGATTTAATTGTTCCTCCTAAATTATTACTTTCATGGATATGGCCTCCACAACAAATGGAGTAAGTCACAATCAAAAAACCTTTAAGTAGGTTCTGTCAGTAGCTGATATTTACAACTGAAGTGAGAAATGAATGAGTGGCTGGAGTCATTCATGTCCCCTTACAGGTATATAAATCAACAGCGTGTTCCCATGTATCTGTTTCAGTTATGACCGTGCTTAGCACCTACAATGTATTCGTTGGTAAGCAGCTGATCAAGGGATGGACAAAGCTCTGGTAGGATGTGCATCAACGAGAGAAGACTGGTCAAGATCCCGCCCTCCCTCGCCTATGGAAAACAGGGATACAGTGTATGTTTGAGTGTGTATTACTGAAGCATTGTTGTCTGAGAAACTCAGGCGGTGTTTATTCCTGGAGTCAATATAAATCCATGAATGGGTAAGGCTCACAGCTGGAACTGCTTTCACTTCGTAACAATGAGAGGAATTTGGTCGGACGGTGGCTGGAAACTTTTGGGACAAAAATAACAGCCAGCACCGTTCTGAGGATTGTGTTAGAGTGAAGCAGAGAAAGTGGGCTGCTCCCAAATATCGTGCTGAATGATGTCAAGCCGGACATCACAAACCAGAAGCAGGTCCAGGTAAAAGCTGCACTGGTTAAGACCTTCAGCTGAATAATATTGATATACATATGTGATTACAGTGATGAGAACAAAAAATGTTAAAGGCTCTGTTTACATGTGAGAGACCAGTGCATCAGTGTGTATGTATGTGTGTGTGTGTGTGTGTGTGTGTGTGTGCGTGCAGAATATTTAGATAATGGGAGAGAAGAAAGAGGCATGTGTGGACAGGTAGAAGCTGAAGCTATGTCACTCACTACCACTCTTTATTAGGGAAGAAAATAGGGAGAGATTTGGAGGAGGTAGAATGAGATTGCAAGCAGGAGGAGACTGCCACCTCATCGGTAGTGAAAGGATTTAATGACTACGCCACACAGTCCCTGCCCTCCTCCACCTCCTCCTCCACTCCCTCTCCTTCAGTTTCACATGCTTCTCCTCAACTGTATCTGCACCAACACACTTGTGGGCTTCCTCAGCAGAAATAACAGAGGAGTTGGACAGTGACAGTCACAGCTCTAACTGATCAATCCTGCAGTTCAAGACAAGGTTGTAGCTCCCTATTGAGGAAACCAGAGGCATGTTCTGAGGGTTTAATAAGACTTTTTTGCATTACACAGTTACTATGCCTTTTAGGTTCTTAAAGGCAAGGTTACTAGATATTAAAATGGGTTTAGTATTGACTAGAATTACTTAACTGGCAGAGTAAGCAATGCGTAACTTCCAT
>BRZM01000248.1:32698-100369 GCA_033238685.1 Lates japonicus | reverse complement strand
TCCTTTCCTTCCTTCCTTCTTTCTTTCTTTCTTACTTTCTTTCCAAACAAATCTTATCAAATCAGCTCTGAAACATTTTTAAATACTCAGAAGAGACAAAGTCCATCCATATTAGCTCAGCTGATTCATGATATTGAGCATTCAATACCACTATTGATGATGACATGCTCTCTTGGGTCTGATGACACTATTGAACACCTCAGTCATACTACAGACATCTGATAACTTTACTGAATGACTGATTCCACATAGAAAATGTCTCCATGCAGGATTTAACTTGACCTGTGTGCTTTTTCTATACCTTGGTGAGCTGTTCTCTACACAGTTCAAGTGGATCCAGTCTGATCATTTGGAGGATAGGTGCCGTCCTCAGGATCTTTCCTGAACTCTATCAATTCTTTCACGACTTTTAAAGCAAATCCTCAAACACTATATCTGGTTAATCCAAATCGATAAGTTCAGAGGAGACAATGTTTCTTCACAGCAATATTTTTATTAATATTTTCAAATGATCTCTGACAATGAAGAAGCAAAATACAATCATCACATCCTGTATGAGGGTATAGAATCAACGGCAAATAAATTATCGTCCAAACCATTACAGCAAGAAGATATTTCTTCTTGTCTTCAACTTTTCTCCTTCTCTTCTCTCCAGGCAGCGACATCCCAGGACAGGCATCTCTGGTGTTTGATGTCATACTCCTGGACCTCCACAACCCCAGGGATGGGATCACAGTGACCAATCAGAAGGTGCCTGAGCCCTGCATGAGGAAGAGCATCGCTGGAGACTTTGTACGCTACCATTACAACGGCAGCCTCCTGGATGGAACCTTTTTTGATTCCAGGTGTGTGTCCATGTTTAATATTCCTCATATTAATGACAGAGAAATGCCTGTTCTCACTCTCTGGGTTTAACTTTCATTTCCAGAAGCTTTTACATTTTTAATATTTGCAGTTCTTAAAGTATCCTCAGGATGGCAGCATCTCTCCGTGCACTGAAGACATAATGAGAGACAAGTCGAAACTGAAAAACCGTTGGAGATTTCCTGTTTGCTAATCATTATATTGCTTTGTCTGAACAGTTTTTCATCTGTTTTCCTTCGTGTGCTGCCACCAACAACTGAAAATCAGTTCATGTGTGGTAACTTTTTGGGAAAGAGTGGTAGACTGACAGTGTGTATACACCCTAATAGTCTAAATAAGGGTAAAAGTTAACATAAAAATGAAGATCTTTAAAAGTATTAAAAAATATAAGACTCTGGTTATTAAAAATCTAATTTTCATATCATGTATATTATTATTATCATGTATATTATTATAGTATGTCAGCTATAGAAAGAATACACAACAGTATGTATGATACAATAAGCTAAATTGAAGTTAATGAGTCTAGACTGGAACATACATATATTTTCCAGTGTAGGTGGAAACTGCAAATATGTTTTTTTTGAAGAAATGGAAACTTAAGTTTAATTGAGGTGACATCTCAGGAAGTTCTTCACAGTTACTGCTCTTCTAACCACAGCACATTTGCACATTTTGTATAGACGTCAAGGACCTTCTTGTCATGCACTGAGACAGGCCTGCTCTTCACAGACAGTGATCCTGTGGCACACCTTTTCCATCGTCATACATAGCGATATTTGCCAGTAATCTGAAGTTCTTGGTATTTTAAAACGTCACCGTATTGAATGTTTGTGTAAACACAAACCACAGATGCATCTTCTATAACAAATTGTTGGTAGCAACTCAAGTTCAGTGGTTTTTCTCTGAACCTGGTCGTCACAACAGACTCATTGTATATCCTGTTGTCATTTCTCTTCTCTGTGCGCTGCCTAAACCCCCTTTATATGTGATTAAATAACAATTCACTGTACAGTATACTGTGAGAAAAAACACTACATATCCAGACTGTGAGTTTTTTCTTCTCTGCATGGGGCAGCATGATAATAATAATATGTAATTTTATATATATATATATATATATATATATATATATATAAATATTCCACAGCTACTCTCGTAATCGTACCTATGACACCTACGTGGGTCGAGGATATGTGATTGCTGGCATGGATGAGGGTCTGATTGGAGTCTGTGTCGGAGAGAGACGCACCATCACCATCCCCCCTCATCTGGCCTATGGAGAAGAGGGCACAGGTGTGTGTACAATGCTTGGATACACTTAACTGCACCAGAAATCCCCCCACCCCAGTTTGTGCTCCTTTATCTACAGCTTTTAACGTTGAATTCTTTCTTTATTTTTTGCACAATCTTTCTCTCAGGCACTAAGATCCCTGGTTCAGCTGTGCTGGTGTTTGACGTTCACATCATTGACTTCCACAACCCTTCAGACAACACTCAGATCACAGTCACTTACAAGCCAGAAACATGTGATAAGCAAGCCAAGAAGGGAGACTTTGTAAAATATCACTACAATGCCTCTCTGATGGACGGCACAGTCATCGACTCCACGTGAGTAAACTTCTGTCAGACACTTAACGGCCTCCTGGGAAAGAAAAACATCTTAGAAAGTGGAGAAACCTAGAGGGACATAAATTTAGAGAATGATTGCATCATCTCAGATTAGGTTTTCAAAGTTTGTTATTAATGTCTGTACCAAATTTCAGAGCAATCAATCCAATGATTGTTGACCCAGTGTAAATCAGGATTCATCCTCTGGGAACCACAACTGTCGACATTATGTTGTGCCAATCCATCAACTAAATGTTGAGATATTGAGCAAAATATTAAGTGAAAATTGGACCTGCTGAAAAATCTGGGCGTGACAGAGTCACTAGGATTCATCCTCAAGGGACCACCAACGTTTGTACAAATCTATCCAGTAGTTGTGATACTTCAGACCAAAGTGGTGGACCTACCATGTCGCCTACGTGGCTTCAAACCACTAAACACACATTAGAAAGACATTACTCTTGTTTTGTAACCACTATAGTTATATCTAGACACATATGCCTCCTACATATGTCAGTGTGTTGTCAGTGTGTAATTTTCCACCACAGTTTCACTCAGACTCAATCTGTTTCAGGCATAATTATGGAAAGACATACGACATTGTCCTGGGAGCAAACCAGGTGGTCCCAGGGATGGAGGACGGGCTGATGAACATGTGCGTCGGCGAGAAAAGGCACATTGTTATCCCCCCCCACCTGGGCTATGGGGAGAGAGGAGTCAGTAAGTCATGCACAACTGTAAACACACACACACACACACAGTGTCAGCTAGACTTTGTGTTTACTGCTAATTAGCCAGTGTTAGCATGCTAACACACTAAACTAAAATATTATACCTGCTAAATGTCAGCACATTAACATTGTCATTATGCACGTGTTAGCATGTTGATATTAGCATTGAGCTTATTGCATCTCATTTCTCATAATTTTTCTACAAACAAAAGTTATACCATCAGAATAAGTTGAAAACTTTAATAATCACACGCACAAAAACCTACACGTGGGAGCTTTAAAAGAATACATTAAAATTCTTTGATTTCAATCTCACTACAAGATCCATTTAGTAACAGTTCTGGAGCTTTTAGTCACATCACATGATCATCATCAGTACATGGAGTTTTTTTTCTCTGTTGTCATAGAAGTGCAGATGTTCAAATGTTTTTTTCTAACCAACTTCTTGTTTTTTAAATTCAAGCTGTTGACAAAACAGTCTCCCCACATGGTTCATTTAGTAGCCGCTCTGGAGCATTTGATCATATTGCATGATCTTCATCAGCAGATGGTGTGGTGGATTTTACCCCGGCTTGAGAACAGTGAGATAGCCTATACTCCTTAACCATATGTATAACCATGAGGGAGACATTGGGTGTGAATTGAGAGGTGATGGTGGTGGTGTCTCTGTCTTTTGCTTCATTTTACAACAAGTTTGAAGAATTAGAAGTTAAACAGTGTGTTAAGAGAGATTCTGAAGAATCTATTCTCTATCATCAAGTAACAAAAAGAACTTATGATTAAATGTTCAGTGATATGACGTGGATTGGGTTTGGGTTCCCAAACCACTGGGCCGCGATCAGAAATCTTCAGCCAGATTCAGGTGTTCAAGAGACAGCAGTTTCCAAGGCAGCAGAGTTTATTTGTCGACAAAGAAACCCGAGAACCGTTCACAGTGCATACATGATACACCAGAAGAGCTCTAAACTGTACTAGCTCATGTCCCTCTTTTTATACAGTTTCCAGGCCTCACTGGTCATTTTATTAGTTCGTTAAACATACTCAATTAAAACATTGGTTGGTCTAATTGTCCATCCTTGGGCTCCTCATTAAAATACACTATTATCTTATCTCCAAATACCACTATCTTCTAGAATGCACCTGGGCTTTTCTTCTGGCCATACTCCAGCTTACAGGGTCATGTCAGGGCAGGCCCTGTCCTCTTTTGGCCTTTTCTCTCTCTGCTTTACACCATTATGTTTTGGCCTGTCCTGGTTGTTTTGTTTTTTTTAAACTAAGTTACCTTTTATTTTTACACCATTATTTCTTAAGTCTACCTTGTATCATTTAAAAAAAATTATATGTCTTTTTCACATTTTAATATGGAGTACACAAAGTATGCATTGTATGCAGTGAACACTAACATCTACTCTCACACGGTGACCTTTAACACATATCACATGTTTTCTTTGAACCATACAGTGAATATTGATAATACCTGAAGTGTCTGAAGTTCCATGTATGGTTTTTACTTTCTTGGAATGTCTGAAGTTTTACATATGTTTTCACTCATTTAAGAATGTCTGAAATTTATTTATGTTCCCTCCAGTCTTTGGGTTCATGTTTAGGTTAATAGCCTGAACATAAATCTGTGAACATAAATCTGTGAACGTAAATCTGTGAACGTAAATCTGTAAGTGTTAGTGATACGTGTCTTCCCTCTGTTTGTCAGAAATGTAAGGTCATTGAGTGAGGTCCAGATGTTTCCTATAGACCATGAAGACAGCTAACATATATATACTGATGTTTAGAGCTGTTAGAGAGAGAGATCCATATTGGCTCGGATCCTCTCACAAGCTACTGCAGTGCTTGTCTTGATGCTGAACTTCTATATACAAGCAAGTCAGTGTCAGCGGAGATCTTCTCTTCATCATCTGCACATCATCACCATCGAATATACCACATACCTTTTCCACACAATATTCCTTTAAGATCATTAGCTTATTGCAGTATTCTCTCTTTAGAGGCATTTCACTCTTTGCACATCACATAGCTGTTGACAAATTATACACTACAATATATTTATGTAACAGCACATGATTAATTTGATGAAGAAAAATGATTAAAATTGAGTAAATGATTCAACAAAATAATAAAAGATAAAATAGTATAAAAGAATAGATGCCAAAAATAATAAATTACATGTTATAAAAAAAGTAAATAGTAAAATGAATAAATGGTAAAATGGATAAATGATAAATTAGTATATGAAGTTGAAGGATAATGTACTTCTTGTCGGCACGTACACCTGTGGTTACACTCCTTGTCTCCTTAGTTCCCTTTTTTGTTTTGTTTTGTTCCTGTCAGTGCAGGTGTATAGCAGCCTAATATTCTTCTTGTTTATTCTGAAAATAATCACCTTCTAACAAAAATACCAACAAATTGCACAACCTTGCCGTCCTCTCAACTGCGTGTGTGTGTGTGTGCACAGCTGATGAAGTCCCAGGGAGCGCTGTGCTGGTGTTTGACATCGAGCTGATTGACATGGAGGAAGGACTTCCTGAAGGCTACATGTTCATCTGGAACGATGACGTGTCACCCGACCTCTTCTCTGAGATGGACAAAAACGATGACAAGCAGGTGGAGCCCTCTGAGGTACGTGATAACCGGTTGTTCCTCTAATATTTTTTGCACCTTAACAAGTTGATTTACCCTCCTTTATCCCTCCTTTGCCTCCATAGTTCACTGACTACATCCTGCGGCAGGTGAACGATGGTAAAGGACGCCTGGCCCCCGGCTTCGATCCTTACCGCATCATTGACAACATGTTCTCCAACCAGGACCGTAACGGAGATGGAAAAATCACAGAGGCAGAGTTTAAGCTTAAAGCAGATGAAGCTGCCGCCCACGATGAGCTATGACGGGACTGAGTGTAAGACTCAGATCAGGGTGTAGGGTGAAGGGTCAGAAAGTCGGGGAGAGGGGGATGTGGGTGGTACAGAAAAAGAAGATGGGGTTGTATGTGTAAAGTAAGTAATTGTGGAGTGAGAAACATGCTGGGAGAGATTTAGTGTTTTTTATTTTGAGGACTGAGATGATGGTGAAAGCATGTCTTGTCCTTTAAGATGCTTTCAGAGCCAAATGAGTCTGAAAACTAAAAGTTGGAAAGAAGACACCTAATATGAGGACTATGATAACAGTGAATGACTTTTTTTTACCTCTTCCTTCACCCATCAAATTCTGTTTTATGTGATTTTTTAATTTTTTCTATTTTATTTTGAAGGGTATGAAAGCACTCCTGTGTGATAGAAGAAAAACCAAGGCCTCACTCCTCGATCTCTACATTCAACACTCCTTCCTGACTTTTATAGTTGTCAACATTTTGTGGTTGTGTGTTAAACCTTTATTTTCTTTTCACTGGGTATCAGCTTTTCTCTGAAATGTCTGACAGTCTTCCGGGAGCAATGAGTCGGTCACCACTCACTGGTAATATACTGTGATGGAGGGAAGTTACATTTGTTTCCAAGAGTTACCACTCATTTATAGGTGAAAATAAGTGATCATTTTAAGTGAGAGCTTTAAGTTAGAAGAACATTATATTTACATAGTTTACAGCGGACAACCTCCACTGTTTTGTTGCCTTCTGTGTTTTCTGCTGTTAAAATTATCTATACAGGACATCAGTTGTCCTCCAAAATCCAGAGTGTTGTTGCCAGCTTTCCAGTTTTTCAATCTCTTTTGGTCAACTGGTTTCATCCGGATGTCGATTGCAGTTTTGTGTGTTTGTGTGTGAGTGAGTGAGAGAGAGAGGCGGAAAGTGTGTGAATGTAG
Organism: Lates japonicus; assembly: GCA_033238685.1. Lineage (NCBI taxonomy): Eukaryota > Metazoa > Chordata > Actinopteri > Centropomidae > Lates > Lates japonicus. The sequence continues at coordinate 93,353 of BRZM01000248.1, read as the reverse complement.
TTTTTGTTTTACTTTTTCATTCAGGAAAACACTGAGGCTAGATGATGTCAACGTCAGCACAAACATTAATTTGATTAAATGACCTAAAGACTATAGATTGTGTCAGTCCTTTTGTCCTTTAATTTACACACACGCGTCTCTTTGGCTGCTGCACTGACCAGGTTGTTGTAGCTTTTTGTATATATAGCCTATGCAGTGTTCAAAAATTATCAGGAGACGGCAGTATCCAAGGCAGCAGAGTTTATTTGTCGACAAAGAAACCCGAGAACCGTTCACAGTGCATACATGATACACCAGAAGAGCTCCAAACTGTACTGGCTCTTGTCCCTCTTTTTATACAGTTTTGGCTGTGACTTTCCAGGCCTCTCTGGTCATTTCATTGGTCTGTCAAATTTACACCATTAAAACATTGGTTCGTTTAAATGTCCATCCTTGGGCTCCTCATTAAAATACACTATTATCTTATCTCCAAGGTCACTGTCTTCTGGAAAGCACCTGGGCTTTTCTTCTGGCCACACTCCAGCTTACAGGGTCAGCCAGGACAGGCTCTGTCCTCTTTTGGCCTTTTCTCTTTCTGCTTTACACCATTATGTTTTGGCCTGTCCTGGTTGCATTTAAAAAAAAAAAAAAACTAAGTTACCTTTTATTTTTACACCATTATTTCTTAACTCTTCCTTGTTTCATTTTTTAAAAATTATATGTCTTTTTCAAGCAAAGTATTCATGCAGTGAACACTAACATCGACTCACACATGGTGGCCTTTAACACATATATCACATGTTTTCTTTGAACAGTAAATACTGATAATACCATTTCCACATAATATTTCTTTAAAATCAGCTTATTGCTGTACTCTTTCTTTTAGAGGCACTTCACTCTTTGCATACCTGTTGACAAATTATACACTACACTTTGTCTTGTGCGTTGACAGATTTAATGTTCTTAAACCTCACAAAGCTTCACACAGTAATTACATCATACTGAGAAAAGTGGGCTGAAATATGCTGAGATTTCAGATTAAGTACGTTACAAGCACTTTGTTGGGACACAGAAACCCAGCCTGTGTCCTGCTCCAGCATTATGTCAAAAACAATTTCTTCAGTATGTGTCAGAGTCAAGAAAACAACATTCAAAACAGTGTAGTAGAATTTTTCAACAGATATGTGATGGGCTGAAAGAATGATGAGGAGGTATATTGAAATTAACCCCTGACAAATGAGCAATTCTGCAGATGAATAGAATTAAGAGTATGTTGTGTGAAAATGATATATTATTATTCACCATGTGATTTTGACAAAGTAATAATGATGTATGTCAAAGGTCTCCATATGAAATAGTTGTTGGTGTTTGCTGTGTGGTATATTCGATGGTGATGATGTGTAGATGATGAAGAGATCTCCGCTGACACTGTCTTGCTTGTATATAAAAGTTTATTACAAAGAAGTCCAGCATCAAGACAAGCACTGCGGTAGCCTGTGAGAGGATCCGAGCCAATATGGATCTCTCTCGGACCCAAGCAAATAGAAATCATGTGAAGCTTTGGACTTTCCCAGAGGATAAAAACATATATGAACTTTCAGACACTACAACATCATTAAAAAAAAAAATACTACAAGGAAGAGGTAAGAAATAATGGTGTAAAGGTAAGATGTACTTCAGTTTTTAAAAATAGAACAGAAGGGCATGCCTGAGGGTTTGGAACATGTCCAGACGTGCTCTTTGGGACTTTCCAACACAGTAGGAAAGAGCTAATGTAATTGGATAAGATGACCACGGATGTCCTGTAAGTTTAAACAATGTTCTATTGGTGTGATATTGCAAGTCGATGAAATGGTCAAAAAGCGTGGGAAACCACAGCCCAGGGAGGTATATAAGAAGGACACAAGCCTTTGTTGACCAGAGCGGTTCTTGAGTAACGAGGTCGCACTGCCCCCGGGGGATTTTGTTCGACAATAACTCAGATTTCTCCTGATGATTCTTGAAGACCTATAAGTCGTTTTGAGCATCTGAACAAGGCTAAAGACGCAGATCTTGGCCCCTGTGACCTGGGACTTTGGATCCAAGTCACAACAACAGACCACTATAGTAAAGCTAAATCCTGACTTGATCTTGCTCTCGCGTTAGTAACTCGTGGCCACTCTATTCTGTTTATTCAAATGTCACCATAGGGGTTCCGTAGAGACGCCACGATTCATTTACTTGGGGTCCGTGAGAGAAAGTGTTTGTGTGCGCCATGCTCCGTGTAATGTGGGTGGAGTCTCTTCGTCGCTCCGATAAAACCACAACAGCTGCTGCAGATTGCTGAAGCCGGGCGCCAAAATGGATGAAGAACGTGCACGAGACGCACACGTACTTTCGTTTGGTTAATTAACGTTTGGACCCGGCAGCTTGATGCCAGCGGCCACACGTTAGACTTTTATTTTCCTGTTGGTACATTTAGATGAGCTCATGTTGCCATTTCTCTAATTCTGCTATCGACAACTTTGCGTTAAGTTCTCGTCCAGAGAGAAGAGTCTTTATTTAGCTGAGGGCTGCAGAAACTTCTGACCATGGCGCACAACACGCTGGACTGTCAGGTGAGCGACTCTGTCTGTGTTTAGCTTTAGCCTCTGTGGTATATTAGGTGGTGATGTCGATGTGAAGATGATGAAGAGAAGATCTCCGCTGACACTGACTTACTTGTATATAGAAGTTTATTACAAAGTAGTTCAGCATCGGACAAGCACTGCAGTAGCCTGTGAGAGGATCCGAGCCAATATGGATCTCTCTCTCTCACAGCTCTAAACACCAGTATATATACATTGGTTATTTACATGGTTCATGAGAAACATCTGGACCTTCATTCAATGCCTTCATTGTTAAGAGGAAGATGATGGATAAGAGGAAACCCTCACCTTTAACCTCTACTAATCTAGGGGTCACATTTTTAACCCTCATCCTAAACATAAACCCCAAGGGCTAACTCAGACATAGGAAACTCATAAGAAGTGAAGACATCTGGAACCTTCAGACATTCCAAAAAGGCAAAAACATACATAAGACATCCTGTTAAATGCCACTCACAAGGAATGCAAGGATGTACTGAGACTTGAAGTGTGAAACCAGTGTTAAGGGACAACACATACTTGTTAGAAAATTTCCATTCATCCGCTTTGACCAAGGTTGCTTTTTAGTGTATTAGTATTGCATGTGTGTCAAACATTTCGGACACCCTAACGCAGACTTAGTGTTGTGCAATTGATAACCTGTCTCTTCTTTTATTCATAAGCTAGCATTATCTGCCAATATGTGACTAAAGTTGCTCTGAAACATGGTGACATTGGTACTATTGAAGCATAGTTTGATACTCCCGTGAACATTTATTATATACTTATATGGTTCTACTGTAGCAACATGGCTCTCTGTGGGGGTAGTGTCCGCCTGTCTCTTGAACCAACACCAGACTGAAATATCTCAATATCTACTGGCTGGATTGACTGACAGTTTGAAAACCACCATGGTTCTCTGACAGCATCCCAATGGACTGTACTTTGACCCCCTAAACAAGCCTTGACTGGAGAGAGAGCAAGATCAACAATAATATTACACTAATAACAATAATTGGAAACAGTGTAAAGGAGTAGATAATGTGGGCAGTAGATGGTTTGCAACTACAGATGCAAACTTACAGCTCTGGAGGAGGAAGAAATACCCAGAAAGCGAGGAGGAGAGAAAAGAGAGACGGGAAAGCACAAGACTATAGGAGGAGAGGACATTTAGTGACATGCATTAATGGGATATGAATACGTGACAGATGGAGAAGGAGGGGAGGAGAGGCGAATACCTATTTTCCACCTCAGATTTATCTTTTAAAAACTGACTTCTATGTGAGAAACTTGTCAAAGAACCAACCAACCATGTATCCACTTTGAAGAACTAGACGAAAACCAAAGGCATGTTAGCCACTCAGTGTTGAAAGTGTATCTTTTTTTTTTCATTTTAATGCTGACAGACAGAGTGTGTGGATAAAATACAGTATCACTAAAGTGCTGTAATAGAAACATACCATTATAGGTTTGTTTGTTTGTTTGTTTTTTTTGTAATTGGCATGTACACAGCAAGTAGAAGTAACCTGATGCAGGACTGTGGTTACATCGTGTTACTGCTTGTAACTGAGCTAGAAAACGTTAGCTTGTCAAACCGCTAGCTTTAGCTTTGCTTGCAGCCAACAATTAAAAGCCAATTTTAGACTCATGCTTGTTGTTTCATGAGTAGTCCAACACAAACAGGCAGTTTCTCTTGAAGCCTGTTAATTCTCAAGAAATAATGCAGTTTTATAACATTGGCTCTCCAGACTGGCACATCTCGGCAATTCATAATTGACAGCTTCTCTGTCAGCATGACGTGTTGGATATGTGCTCCTGCCATCCTCGGGTAGAGCAGAGAGAAGGAAGAATAATATCCAGAAAGCGAGACATGGCTAAACAGAAACAACAAACACTTGAAGGCTCTGTGCAGAGAAAGGAAAAATGGTTAAGGCTGCAGAATTTTGTGTTGATTATAAACAAGTCACACCATAGTGAAAGATACCTCCATAATTTCCTAGCCTTACAGAGGTCTCAAATTATTGAAGATAATTAAATTACAATGATATAAAAATGCGCTATTACCATTAAAAATTACCAAATTATGCACATGATGAGGGGTAATACCTTTTTCCTCCACTTAATTTTGCAGCTAGAGCACACTGGACTGATACAAGCATGTTACACTCAGCCTCCCAGTGGGGGGGCAAGGGGGGAAACAGAGGGAAGAAAAAAACTTAGTGGTGACTGTAGTATACAGTGATGTCTTATGTATAAGCTGCTTTTTGGAATGTCTGAAGGTTTCCAGATGTCTTCACTTCTTATGAGTTTCCTGTCTGAGTTAGCCCTTGGGGTTTATGTTTAGATGAGGTTAAAAATGTATCCCTAGATTAGTAGAGGTTAGCGTGAGGGTTCCTTATCCATCATCTTCCCTCTTAACAATGAAGGCATTGAATGAAGGTCCAGATGTTTCTCAAGAACCATGTAAACAACCAATGTATATATACTGGTGTTTAGAGCTGTGAGAGAGAGTCTTATATTGGCTCGGATCCTCTCACAGGCTACTGCAGTGCTTGGTCCGATGCTGAACTACTTTGTAATAAACTTCTATATACAAGTAAGTCAGTGTCAGCGGAGATCTTCTCTTCATCATCTTCACATCGACATCACCACCTAATATACCATAAGAACGGCGTCACGAACTTCGGACGTGTTGCAGACCTGCGATGCCTCGGCAACTTCAGCGCACCTACTCCCGGTACCAAGCCAGTTGATTACGGTGAGCATTTCACTATGGGGCGCTGGTTCGTTTGTTGAGGTTGTGTGTGTTTGCTGTATGGTCGCACCGAAAGAATTGAAGTTGTGTTGATGTTTGGAGTGATGCTCCGTTCTAAATTTGATTTTTATTGCGCTGTGATAGCGTAATAAGGTGAGGGAGATGAGAAGTAAGCAAATAAGAAGTTTGAAGAAGTGAAGAAAATAAGGAGTTTGAAGTAAAGTGTAGAATAGCTGAATTAGTAACGATAAGGTGAGCTTATAAAACCATGCAAGATTAATGAAGATTGGGCCCCTTATCTTCTTAACGGTAAGACATGTGTACACTAGTCACTGCGTGAAAGTCATTTCTGAGAAATAGTTAGATTAGAGAAGAAAGAGGAATAGAGAGATAAAGGAAAAGCTCGCAGATTCGTTAAAACCTCTGGGAGGTGGTTTAGACGGGCCAAAATCCTGGAACATCACTATGGTGAATTTCAGGTCAGTTCAAGAACTGGGGTGAGTGCAAATTCAATTGTAAGTTCCTACTCGAACACTAGTTGACTAACAGTGTCTGAAGCAGCCTCTCATTGAATATCTACACCTCATAAGGTAGCATAAATTTAGAAGGAAAAATAAGAAAAAGGAGCGGTAAAAAGTATGCTATAGGATAGCATGAATGAGTAGATTTTGAGAATTTAGGATTGATATTGTTTGTAATTTTGGGATGAAGTTTTGACTCTGCTGTGTGTTTTGAGAATTCTTTTGTGTCCCTGTTGAGTGAGAGTTCTGTCTGTGTGTGTGTGTAGATGCTGTCTCAGCTGTATGAAAGGCTGTGACACGGGATGTGGTGTATGATTTATGTTAAGAAGATAGATTTTGTATTGAATAGGAAATATATAGGTTGTATTGAAAATAGTAATGTATAAAGAAAGATATTTTGTCTGATATGGATAGAATTTATGAGTTTTTTGAAAGAAGACGTTTCTATTGTTAAAATATATGAGCCTCTTACGAGGGACTTTTGATATTGGTTAAAAGTATATGAGCCTTTTTTGGGGACAGTTTGAACAAAACGTTGTTTCCTTGTTAAAGGACGCTTGAGAAAAGAGAGAGGAAACTTATGAGCCCCCAAAAAGGACATAGAAAGACTAGTGTAAGAATGTTTTAAAGAGAAATAAAGGAATAGTAGGATATATAGTTTGTGGATGATATTATTATTTGTTCACCAAATGAGGAAACATGTCATAAAGACTCAATTAAATTGCTACAGATACTGGCAGACAAGGGACATAAGGTCTCTAGAAGAAACTGCAGCATTGTCAGGAGAAAGTAGTTTATTTAACAGACAATAACAAAGGGACACAGAAGTATCTCTGACAGTCAGTTAGGAGGCTATCTAAGGGCTCCAAAGCCCAGAACAGTCAGAGATGATGACGCTTCTGGTATTGCTGGCTATTCCTCAGTTTACTGAGGATTATGCTAGTTTAACAGGGCCTTGAGAGCTATGATTAAAGATACTGGAAATGCTCAACTTCATTGCAATCTTACTTGGACTCAGATGGCCTTGGCCTTGGAGAAAATTAAGCAGAGGTTACAGGAGGCTCCAGCTACACTTCCAGATTACCTAAGAATTTTTGTTGTATGCAACTACTTCCACTGAGGTAAGGTGGCGCAGTTCTTAGTCAGCCAACAGGTACAGGAACTAGTCCTCAACCTATTTCTTATTATTCTACTGCTTACTCTGAGGTAGAGTTGGGGCTACCTCTGTGTTACAGAGCAATGGTGGGAGTTTATTTGATGTATGATAAGGCATCATCTGTCACAATGGGTTATCCGCAACTATTCTTACCCATCATAGCCTCAGAAATCTTCTGAACCATGGCAAGTACACATTGACCATGCTCCAGTCTCAGAGATTGCTTCATAGGCTTTAGAGCAGGAAGATGTTACCTTAGTAAGGTGTTACGGAATCCAGCTGAGAATTTGGCTAACCCAGAAGATGGTGAACCATGATTGTGTTCAAGAAGCAGAAAATATTCAAAGTTTAGATCAGATTGCAAGCTCTTCCATTGCGCGAAGCAGACTTGGAGTATTGGACTGATGGATCTTGTTATCGTGTGGGAGATAAATTGAGTGCTGGCTATGCAGTAGTAAAAGCTGAAGGAAGTGGATTTGTTGTAGAGAAGGCTGGAGTAGTACCACAGCCTGCATCTGCTCAGCTTGCTGAACTTGTGGGGTTGACTGAAGCGTGTTTGTTGGCAGAAGGCAAACGAGTGACAATATATACTGATTCTGCATATGCACATAACGTATGTCACTTGTTTGGGTCAGTGTGGAAGAGCAGAGGGTTTAAGAAAACAGATGGCTCTCCAATACAGCATCATGCCCAAATAATGACATTGTTGCAGGCCATGATGAAGCCTAAGGAGATAGCGATAGCGAAATGTGCAGCACATAAAATGGATGTGTCAAAAGTTACACAAGGAAATAAAGCAGCTGATGAAGCTGCGAAAGCAGTTACGGGAGCAGATAAATTAGGAAAAGTTTTTCTGGTCACTCATGAAGTGGATTTGGAAAATAAAATCACGTTTAGGGATGTGATTTCAATGCAGGAAGCTGCACCAGAAGTGGACAAACAGTTGTGGCTAGATCGAGGTGCCACTCGAGATTCTACTGGACTTTGGAGAAATCATGAGGGGCTGATAATTGCACCCCCAGACTTGTTAGGGATGATGATTCAGGAAGCACATGGATTGGCTCATGTTGCAAGGGGAGAAGTTAGGAGAAAGATAACAAAGGAATATGGTTTTTGGGCACCGTGTTTGCTTGAACAGATTGATTATGTTATAGGCAGGTGTATGATCTGTCTGAAAAACAATGTTCGCAGGGGTGTGATGGTTCCTCCTGGTTATATTCCAACGCCAAGGGGTCCTATGCGTGAGTTGGTTGTGGATTTTGTTGATATGATAAAACCAGTTGAAGGTAAGAGATATATGTTAGTGGTTGTGGATAGGTTTTCACGATGGCCAGAGGCCTGTCCAACTAAGAGAAAGGATGCTCAGTCTGTTGCCAAGTTTTTGTGTAGAGAGGTCATAAGCAGGTGGGGACTTCCAGATCGGATATCCTCAGATAATGGGAGAGAGTTTGTGGATAAGACGGTGAAATTGATTTTGCAAAAACTGGGAATTAAACAACGTCTTGGAGCAGTTTACCATCCACAAAGTCAAGGGATTTGTGAAAAAAATGAATGGCATTTTGAAGAACCGTATTGTGAAAATTTGTCAGCACACGGGGTTGAATTGGGTAGCAGCACTTCCATTGGCATTAATGGTGTGTCGCTCGAGTGAGCTGCGTGATTTGCATATGACACCTCATGAGTTGGTTACGGGAAGGTTGATGCCAATGCCTTGTTTGCGAGTAAGTGGAAAGGGTCCGAGTTTGGCCCTTTTAGAAGATGAAATGCGAGCGTATGTTACATATATGGCTAATCTGCATAAAAGAATATCCGCATATGTTTCTGACAGGCAAAAGAAAGAGGAGGTGCAGGAGAGGCTTGATGAGCAAAAGAGGAGCACAGTGCAACCTGGAGATAAGGTGTTCGTGAAGGTGTTTAGAAGGAAGTGGTACAACGAACGCCGTGAAGGACCATTTGAAGTTGTTCGCAGTACTGGAACTGCGGTCCAGGTTAAAGGGTCACCAACGTGGTATCATTTATCGCATTGTGTTAAAGCGCCAAGTGAAGAGGCGCCGTGCATACAGAGTCAAAATGTGGGAGAACATGCAGAAGAAGAGATGCATGAGAATCTCCAGAGTCAAAACTCAGATGGGGAAAATGTCCATGTTGGGGACAATGTCGATGATCATGTGCATATTAATGATGTTGCCGGAGGTGACTCTGCAGTTAATGGACAGGAGAGAAGGTTTGTTGACATTGATTTTCAATATGTCCCAGAAACAGCAGAGCCTGTTTCAGCAGAGTGTCAAGCATCAAAGGTTGCAAAGGGCTGTGACTCCAATACAGGAGAGTTTGGAGATTCAGTTAGACGAAGGAGTCCAAGGCCAGTTCGGAAGAGAGTTAAGCCAAAACGTTACCAGGACTAGGGTCAAAGTGACCCTAGGGAAGTCAGTTCAGCTCCCATGCCAGTGTAGGGGAGAAAATACTGGTGAAGGAAAATTTAGAGTCCAATGGGAAGATAATTATGGTAGAGTTTTGAATTTGTCAAGAACATCAACATTGAAGAAGTATGTGTTGCTTAACGATAAAAGACGATTGAAGACTGAAGGAGATTGTAGTCTTTATGTATATAGGCCTCAACAGGATGATCAAGGTGATTATAGATGTTCTTTTTATGATCCGCAGTTTGAGAGCGAGGGACCCAGAGTTACTATAGTGACTCTAGAGGTAATGAATGATAGTAAGAGTATGGAGTTTTCTCAGGCTATAGAGGAAACGAAAGAATTAAGAACAATGGTATCAACTCTCCAGTTGAAAGTTGGAGAAATGGAAAATATATCTATGCCTTCAGTGCTGAATGTTATCAAAGGTATAAATGCATCACATTTAACTACAATGTCGTCTCAGGTAATTTCTGTGACACCAACTCCTTTGAAGACTGTGGTTAGAGCTAATTTGGGAAGAGTAGTTCACCTTCCATGTCAATGTGGGAAGTGGAATGTTGGGAGTTCTAGTCCTCCTAAGTGGGAAAATAGTCGTGGTGAAGATGTGTTGATGATGGGATCTGAAGTTGATATTGTGCTCCGTGATCGAAGGAAGTTTTTGTTGTATAATGATATGAGGTGGTTAAAAGTTGTAGGTGATTGCTCACTTATTTTGCGTAATGTTACTTGGGAAGATCAAGGGGAATATACGTGTACTTATTTGGAGCCAGAGTTTAAATTTGTTCCATTTCAAAATTATTGGATAGAAGGTTAGCCAACTTTCATTGGGTGATGCTTATCATATACAGAAGATTTGAGGCCTGTTGGGTTTTCTATGGTTGTTAGAGGGGTTCAGGGAAGAATCTATTACAGTAGTTACTCCAAAAGGTAAAATAACACACACAGGTGAAAGTTGTTACTTTAGCTCAGGAGAGAATTCAGGGTGCTAATGTATAGCCAGACTACCATTAGAAGTGACTTTGAAGGGATAAATACTACAATAACAACATGACATCTATGAAATCTACAAAGTATAACTCTAGAACCTATGTTTAAAACAAAGCCTAGTATAAACAATAAAGTAAAAGTTTTCAGTTGGAGAACAGATAGTAGAGGGAAGATGATGTAGGTTTATCATGTGACAGATCAGAAATGTTCTAATGAGGAAAATGAGCCTTTTGATTGGACTCTAGATGTTATGACTGATCAATATCATGCATTTACAGAGAGAGACTAAGTGGAAAGCATATGGTTTGATTCTTCAAAATTTGGTATTGCCAGACTCATGGGCGGTGGGAATTTATGGTTCCAACAGGTAACTCATTCAAGTAAGATCGGTTAAAGAGATTGGGTGTCACATGTATAGTAGAGGTTCCAGCACCAATTATAGCCTTCAATTTTGGAGAGCCAGTTACTGGAAACCGTTAAATATTGTTTGTCCAATCTTCTGCATTATACGTGGTTGTTGTATCAGCAGCAATCAGCAGAAGATACAATATTGACATCAGTAATTTATTTGACTAAGTTGTTTGTTCTTAGTTGGAGAATTACCATATGTGAATCTACTTAGTCAGTGCCGAATATGATATTAGTGATTTCCAGATGCAATGGAAGTAGCATCTGTTAGGGCTAAAAAGTTGTTTTTGTTCGAATGATACTTGTGGTGCTGGAATGTTTGTTGGAATATCAGATTGTGGCCGGAATTATATATGGATTTAGGTAGACATGATCAGAAGGCCAGTGATAAGTTATAGGGTGAGAGTTTTCCAAGATACCACAAGAGTAGGACATTGATGGTGCAGATCAACTTTTGCTAGATGTATGACTATTGGGAATTTTAAGGATATTTGGTGGGTTTGTGACAATAAGGCATATATATTTCTACCGTATGGGTGGACAGGATGCTGTTATGTGGCAGCGTTGGAAACTCCCATATGGGGTTCTTACTGTTAAAGGGAGGGTGCCTGTTGAGGGTACAATCGGATTTACCTTGGGAGTAGGATGAGAAAGGGTGGCACAATTTGTAATTTGGATTCTTACCATTGGAGGATAAGTTTGGGTGAGGAAGTAGAATTATGAGTTGTTTCCATGGTGTGAATTGTGGTATTTTTGGCAGATCACATTTGATAATATTACCTATACCTGCGGAAGCACTGCGAAATGGAAACTTCATGGGGTTTTAACTATTTATCAAATATCAGAGGCCATGAATTAACGCTGTTGAAACATGGCATGACTTTGGATTATATTTTGGCCAAACAAGGTGGTCTGTGTTGGCCCTTAAATTTAACTAAGGATGTATCGTTGATTCTGATACTTCTGATAATATGACTAGTGTGATTGAGGCATTTAAGCGTATAAGGGATGCGTTTGTGGTCCATCGGAAGGAGCTGGAATTTCTGCAAATACTTGGTTGCAGGAGAAATTAGGATCCATTGGGAGCAGTGTTAGTACAGGTTTTGGTGGCAGTTCTTTGTCTCACTAAATTAGCGATGTTTTGTTTTTTACATTGTTACTGTGCTGCGAAACTATGATATTGAGATGGGTTGGAGTTGTGATACCCTGGAGGAACAAGTTCAGATGCCATTGTTACATAGGGTTGACATAGATGGGGAGATGAAAAGAGTAGTGATAGAAGGTGGTGTTTGGATATATCCATTTGAGCATTTTATTTCATTATGATTTTGATATTTTTTTGTGTTTTATTTTCATTATGAGTGATATGATTACAGGGAAATGGAAAATGTGATAAGTATTTTTGTGTCTGTTGTTTGCTATAGGATACTGGTTGGTGTTTTCTTTTCTTCAGGAGAATAAGGTTTGGGAAAAAGACCACTATGAGGGATTCAAGATACTCAAACATGGACAATAAGATGGATTGGAAGACTTCAACAAGACAACAACACTGCGAGGAGCGATCTGGTCAACACATCAGCCCGAGTACTGTGGTGACAGTCAACATTATTGAGGAGATATTATTCAAACATATTTTTGTTTTCTTATCTTTATGTTTTTATATATACATATTTAGTATATTCATATAATATTTTTGTTTTCAATAAACATGTATTTGATATCAGTAGAGGATGTTATATACTAGTAATATTAGCTAGGTATAATAATTTTAGCATATTTCTTGGTTGTCTGTTATTAGGTAAATGCATTGGGACCTCAGATGTTTTCTTTTTCTGATACACAAAGGTGGGGCTAGGCAGGGGAAGGTCCAATGGAGAGGTATAGATGGGTCGACCAGCCTGAGAAAGTGGTTACTGTTTGGATTTTATTTTCAGGGTTCATGTATTTGTGAAGTTATATCCTTGTATTATTGTTATTCTCCAGCACAGGTGGTTTGGAGTACTATAAAGTGAGTGCATGTACAGGGGCAGAGGGCCGTGAGAGGGTACCTGTCTGAATTGTTTGATGGAAATTTCAGGAAAGATAGCTGTGACGGGTTTTCGCTCTCTCCTCCATAAGTTATGTTTATGTTTGGAAGTATATGTGAAGAGTAGCTATGTATTTTATTCTTTATTTTTCGAGAATAGGTAGCCTCGAGAGAGAGGAAAATATGTATACAGGGATGTCTTATGTATGTTTTGCCTTTTTGGAATGTCTGAAGGGACTTCAGATGTACCACTTCTTATGGGTTTCCTATGTCTGGAGCAGTTGTACCAGGGTTTTATGTTGGGATGAGGGGTTAAAAATGCTGACCCCCTATAACGTTCGTAGAGGTTAAAGGTGAGTTCCTCTTGTCCACTCATCTTCCTCAACAATGAAGCATTGAATGAAGGTCAGATGTTTCTCATGAACCATGTAAACAACCAATGTATATATACTGGTGTTTAGAGCTGTGAGAGAAAGTCCATATTGAAACAGATCCTACAGGCTACCAGTGCTTGTCCGATACTGAACTACTTTGTGACCAAAACTTCTATATACAGTAAGTACATTGTCCAGCGGAGATCTTCTCTTCATCATCTTCACATCGACATCACCACCTAATATACCACATGACTTCAAAGGGAAATATTAAAAGCATCACCTTGAATTCTGGCTATATTCGAGGTCAACATGACATTTTTCCCCAAATAATTTTATAGAGTGCAGTAGAAAAGTTTGTGAAGGCCTTTAGGTTAAAAGGCTTTGTTCACAAATGTGAATTCTGTTCTATTAATGTTAAATGAAGCACCTCCATACCAACAGATTCTAATGCAGAGTTAAAGTGATCCTTTGTTGATTTTCTTGAACTTTCTTGAAGAGTTATGACTTAAAACTTATTTGACATACTATTCCTATACAGTATTTAAACCATAATTAACATATGATGTTGATAAGTTCTATGCTTTATATAGAGGTTGACTACTCTGCAAATGAGAAATGTTCAACACTGGTTCAGTGTCAGTGAGTGAATGAATGGTGGAGGCAGATTGGCTTAAGAATTTCACTAGAAGTAAAGTGTTTTCAAAATATTATTCTGGGCACTATTTTTCATTTGCTTGGGACCATGCGCAGTATTGTAAGTGAAACCTGCAGCTTGGATGTGATTACCATAGACTTATAGAAACTATGGGTAAGCTCTTCAAAAGCTGGAAACCAGAGAGGAACCATGTGGATCTGTCATGTCAGCACAGTGCACAGTGTAGAGCTTCACTTACAGCTTGTGCTTCAAACACAATCACATCCTGGACTATATTCATTATTTCTAATCTTCCTCTTGGTTAGCTTAACTCTTGTAGAATCCACTTTGCATCTTAACAAGTCATAAGAGCGATGCTTCATTACACTTTCTCTAACTTCTTGTTCTGTTTTTCAGACAGAAATGTGGGAATATTACTAATGCAACACTGAGCAGATAATGTACTGATAAAACAGTAGTGTCAAGGTTGTGTGTTGAGTGCAAAGCAAAATGAAAGCAGAGACAACATGGGTAGTTGCTTGTATGTGCATCACTTTTGTGACATAGCTTCACCTAGTCAGCTCCAAATGTAATGCAAATGCATTGTAGTGTGAAACTGTACCAGGTCATAAATCTAAAAATCTGCACAGAGTCTGCTTATTTTTGGTTGAAGATGAAACTGCACCGTGGAAGGTCTGTTTTAGCCGACAAACAAGTGGACCTGAGCGGGGCTTCTGCAGCCATAAGGCTTTTTGTTTATTAAATGCCTTAGACCTCACAACAAATCCTTCCACCAGTACTACCTGTGCTGTGGCAGAGGCCCTGGTTGTTTCAGTTTAAAGGAGCAGACAGAAAACCTCTGATGGTCTCTTTCCTCAAACTCAGTGGCCACCACAAGACAAATTATACAGGTTTGGCCACATTCCAGACTCTGTGGCTTTAACATAATATATAATTATGCAATTTTACTTTGACTTCATAGGTTCAAATAAAGTAATTCCTCACAGAGATTTCCGTAAAATGGCATGGTAATTTTCTGTCTGGTTGCCAAGCAGAGAGACCTTCATGAAAGGTTTAACATGAACTATACATTTTTTCAATTTTCTGACAGTATAAAAGAGGACTGTTGTATTGTACTGTATTTTTTTTTCTCACTCACTGTCTTGTTTCTGATATTTACCTAGAGGATAAATCCAGTAATTTCCTTTTTCTGTCACTGGGTTCTATGTTTTAATTAATAATCAATATTAGGCAAGTCCTATCTTTGGTGTGTATCAATGAATGCAGTAAGAGGTGAAAATACTTTAGATGTTGCCTCCAATGCATACATATAGTATGTTTAATTATTTTTAGTGGAAACCATGTGCCTTATGCAAAATGAAACACATTTGTTTTTTATCCACACTGGTGACATGGCTCAGTCCACCTTTGATCCAGATAGAAATATCTAAGTATGGATTGTCATTAAATGTCATACGGACGTTCATATGTTTCTCAGACGATTAATCCTAAAATCCAAAACTCAATACATGGAATATAGTTAGTAAGCCACCCACTGCTTTGAGTGTGTCTTCCATAAGTTCTGTTTATATACAACTAATTTGCAAAAGCAAATACGTCCTGAGAGAAAAATGACGCTGCATGGACATTTTTTATCAACAAAATTAGCAAATGATTTTAATGAACATATCTACAAAGTTGTAAAATAGATTATATCAGCAATACCTCAGCTGAAACAAATGAAATAATCTAACTACATGCTGGATGCTGGTCTCTGGGGTCAAAGTTTTGTCCCTCATGCCCATCATTTACCCCTTCTACAATACAAGAACGTAGAACATATGACCTAAAAAGCCACGGTCAGTGAACACCAGTCCAGGCAACAGTTATGTTTGCTTCAAATTGAATTTGGCAAAACAAATCAATAGTATATAAATGTGATCACGAGGAGAGAGGTTATTAGTTTTAGCAGCACAGTGAGGTTGATGCTGCATGCTCTGATGCAGTTGTGACAGCATCTGAAAAATTATCCATCAAACAAAGTAGAGCAAATTTCTCTCTGACTGAAGGACTTAAAGCGTGGCCAAGTGTTGTGAAAAGGTTGGGCTTGGCTAGTCTGGTCTAATTGCATAAGCCTTGGCCTTTCTCCAGGGGCCTCCCTTCACTTTATAAATCATATGAATGTCTGTTTTATACCACAGCCCTGCAGTCATTGGTCATTTCTGCTGCAGGTCTTCAATCCTCAGCCCTCCAATATTACTTTCCTCTCTACCTAATAATTCATAACTTCCATCAATCCTGCAGGCTGATAATGTTGCACTCTTGATCGATTCAGATGACGCAGCCACTGAATCATAATCATGGAACAAGCTTCTCTGAGTTGTCTACAAAGTTTAATTTGTTGTTGAGTGTGACTCACAAAGGTAAAAAACCATAGTGAACGAAGCCATTCTTTGTTAGAATAGTGGCAGTGATGGCTATTAGTTTAGAGCTCTGAGGTTGACATTGGTCAGGGGAAGGGATGGGATGTCTCCTTTAATCAGTGGTCTCTTCCCATGCCTTTCAGTGGGTGCCAGATCAATTTCACAGTTCTCTTACGAGGAATTTCTCTGCTTAGTTTTCGAACAATGAAAACACACTACTTCCACAGGTTTAAATCAGGTTTCAACACAGCCATTGTCAAAATGAGTGATGGCAAAAATGTCTGAACATCTTTGTAACTATCTGTTGACTAACAAAATGTTGTCACATAATGAATTTGTGGATGGGTTGAAGTCAAGGACTGCAAGCTTACGGGCTGACGTGTTAGGATAAACGTTATAAATCTGACGAGTGGACCATTCACCTTCCCATGATCCATCTGACCAGGTGATACTCTGTGAATCCTCCAAATGAAGAGATATGAGGGGCTGAGTAAAAACTGACCTTCACAGGTCAAACCACCCACTGAATTTTTCTCTTTTTCTTTTCTCCACTGAGGAAAAGTGCTCAGAGACAACCTATAAAAATTGAATGTGTATAGCTATGAATAAATGTCTCTTGTGTTATTGTGCATCCACAAATAACAAGCTGTGCGTAACAGGAATTGAATGCATCGCACTCAGCTTGCTAATAAACAATCTCACATGGTTTTTGAGAGTCTGTACTATAGCTGAAATTGCAGCCTCTCACACAGTATTATGCAGAGTTTCTCATCTACAGTAGTTTGTGAGTGCATTCTCCCTGGAGTACTCTTTCTAGAGCATGGTAAATTGGTTTCACAAACCTTTGATTAGACAGTCCCCCCTACTTCCATTATGTATGCTGTCGATGAGTGATTGCCCACATGCTGAGATAAAAGACCAGTCCGGGAACTGAGGCGATGAGGCGAACGGGACATGATAATGAAATGAAATGAGGCGTGAACATTGTCTGTTGCTGTTATCACTTAAGAACATGGAGAAAGGGTAAAGGGACCTGAGAGATCTTGGCTCTGCCTAATTCTTGACTACCTTCACAGACCCTCTGCTATCTGCTGCTGTTGGAGAGTTCATCTGCACGCTGAATACATCAGTACATTTTGATTCAGAGTGTCTGGAGAGGGAAAAACCTAAAGGGGAAACAGTTTGTCTAGCCTCAGTCCTGTGTGTATGGAAATGCACTGGCATAATTAACACTACATGAATTTGAATATCAAATGGTGGGATTTGCTTGTCTCATGTTATGTCACAGGGTCAAGAGAAGTCAAGTCACATTTCAGCTTCACAATTCACTGGACAATACACCAGCTCAACCTTCTGCTACTATTAAATTTACTTCTTAGTTTATTGTGCTTGTTTTGTTCTTTAAAAAAATAATAATAATTTTAGCCTTGATCATATTTCTGAATTTAAACTGAATGAAAACACTGCCATTGAGTCGTTTGATTTACAGGTGACAAGAGTGCTAAAATGTGATGAATTCAATAATTAAGCTCCCCCCACTGTGACAATTTGGACAGTCCATGTTGATGGGACATTTTGAGCCACAATACTGTAAAACATATACATAAAATAGTGAATTAATTTTGTCACTGCTATTGATATTCTTTGTTTTACTTCTGTGGGGTAATCATAGAAGTTGACTGTTGGAAGTTCTAACTTTTGGAACTACAGTTTCTTTGGGTGATGTAAAGAGGAAGTACAATGTTGCCATGGATTTAATTGGATTGGAGTTGGAGATGCTTCTGGCTACAACTTGAGCCCTGTATTTTACTCCAATTTACCTTATTTCTGCAAATAGGCGCCTCCTTGGAGTCTGAAAACCTCTAACATAGACCACACATTTTTTTGACCCTACATCTGCACAGATGAAGGTGAACATCACTATTATGAACCAGCACCTACAGAGTCCTGAGAACTTACCTGTTCAATAGTCTTAAAGTATTATTGATAACAAGTGTGGACCCAGCTGCAGTAGGTGTACAAACCATGTCAGCAATCACATTTAGTTTCTTTACTATCGTTTTGGCACTTGTCTTGATACCATGTCCACTTTTTCTAAACTCTTCACACATTGTGCTTTCAAATATACACCTGAGCATGTCAGTTAACCTTTGGTACAAAATGCACTACAGCCAAAAGTGACTCATGCTGCCATAACAATGACAAATGCTGTCACCCAGCAATAGTGGTGATTGAATGCATTTTGTGTCAAAGCAGTGCAAAAGTATACACAGTTTAGCTACTGATATGGTGAATGTGATAAATGTTTTGCAATAGTGGACATGGCATTGAGACAAGTGCTAAAACAATATATAAACATATTTGTTTTTTCACAGCAGTAAAGTTTCAGTTCACCACAAAGATCCATCAGTCTCAAGAAAAAAAATGTAAAAAAAATGACCTGTAAATAGAATTACAGAAATCAACCCGACTGAATTGAGTAGAATTGAATTGAATTGAATTGAATTGAACTGAAATAAACACCCCATGTCTGAAGTCCTTTTCTGTATTAAACCAGACCGCAGTCTTTCCCTGATCTTAACCAAGGGCTGCGAGTGCCGTTGTCACTGCAAGATTAGATATTTCGTCAGAAAACAAATCTGTGAATGTTTTAAGATAAGATAATATAAGATAGACTTTATTTATCCCACTTTAGGGAAATTCACTCGTTATGGCAGTGAAAACAAGCGAGTGAAGAATAGACAAAAGATTAAATATATATAGTATATATAATATAAAAGAGGCACAGAAGGATGAAAATTAAAGTGCAAAAAGCAGCATAAAAACTCACTCACTAAACATAAATGTACAGTTTGTATTACAGAAAAATGGTGATAATCAGTGAAGTAGATGAAAGTATGTGCAAAAAAAAAAAAAAGTGACCAGAAAGTGGAGTCCAGAGTGCAGGTTTATTGTCGAGTCAGACTAGTGTTGTACAGTCTGATGGCTGTTGGAATAAATGACCTGTGGTAGTGCTCCTTGCACCGTGGATGCAGCAGTCTGTTGCTGAAAGAGCTGCTCAGGTCACCCACAGTCTCATGCAGGGGGTGGGAGGGGTTGTCCATGATAGATGTCAGCTTGGCCAAGGTCCTCCTCTCACCCACCTCCTCAATGGAGTCCAGAGAGCAGTCCAGGACAGAGCTGGCACGTCTGACCAGCTTATTCAGTCTCTTCCTGTCCCTCTCTGAGCATCCACAGCTCCAGCAGACCACTGCATACAAGATGGCAGAAGACACCACAGAGTCATAAAAGGTCCTTAGCAGTGACCTGCACACTCCGAAGGACCTCAGTCTTCTCAGCAGGTGGAGACGACTCTGGCCCTTCTTGTACAGGGCTTTGGTGTCATGAGACCAGTCCAGTTTATTGTTGAGGTAAACACCCAGGTATTTGTACTCCTCCACAATCTCAATGTCCAAACCCTGGATGTTTACAGGTGCAGTGTGAGGTGACTTCTGGCTGAAGTCGATCACCACCTCCTTCGTCTTGCTGGGGTTGATGTGCAGATGGTTCATTACACACCGGTGGACAAAGTTGGTGAAGACCTCCCTGTACTCCAGATTGTTCCCCTGAGAAACATGCCCAACGATGGCTGTATTGTCAGAGAACTTCTGGAGATGGCAACTGTCAGTGTTGTGTCTGAAGTCAGGGTGTAGGTGTGTAAGTCAGGTGTGTACAGGGAGAAGAGGAAGGGGGACAGTACTGTACCCTGTGGGGCACCCGTGCTGCAGACCACCACATCAAGCCTCTCATACTGTGGTCTGTTGGTGAGGTATTCGTGGTCCAAGCAGCCAGGTTACAGTCAACTCCAGCTCCTTCCAGCTTCCCCCTGAGCAGAGATGGTTGGATCGTATTGAAAGCACTGGAGAAATCAGAAAGGATTACCTTCACAGTGCTTCCAGTGTTCTCCAGATGTGAAAGGCATCTGTGCAGCAGGTAGATGACAGCGTCTTCCACACCAATGCCAAGTCTATAGGCGAACTGCAGGGGTCCATCTCATCGCCCACCAGGGGTCGGAGGTGGCTCAGGACGATCCTCTCCATTGTCTTCATCAGGTGAGAGGTTAGGACTACTGGCCTGAAGTGATTCGGCTCACTGGGATGAGCAGTCTTTGGAACTGGGACCACGCAGGATGTTTTCCACAGGAGCGGAACTCTCTCCAGGCAGAGGCTCAAGTTAAAGATGTGCAGAGTGCGGAGATGGTTTTTAGGCCTCTCCAGACCTCTCCGGTGTTGATTCCCTGAAGGCACTCCTCCAGCTTCCTCCTGTAGCTGTCCTTGCCCCTCCTTATCTCCCTCTTCAGCTCCTTCTGTACCCTCTTTTACTGATGCATTCAGTATGAGTGTATTTGTTACTTATCAAATACACAAATTAACAACATATCCTCATTATGTTAATGTAATCTGGTCACAATTATGTTTCCTACAAAATATAATTGCTGTTCTTAATTAGTTGTATATTAATGTAATTTCTAGGAGACAGGATTGTTGCTGTGGTATTAAACAACACTTTTTGTCACCACCAATAACTACAGGTGTCACAAAGGCAACCAATGCTGAAATCTTAAGAATTACAACAATTACAACTATAAATTTAACAAAAATGTCTTACAGTAAACCCAGTGTCTCCAAATACTTTACCAAATAAGGTAAACTTTCAGTGTAGTTCTTTCCCTCATAATTTTTCTACAAGTTGTGTAGTTGGTTACAGAAATCAGATATGAAGCTTAGCGGAAGATCAGTCAGAAAGACTATTTCCCCTCCTTCTACCTCCTGATTGAAGTTCTCTCCACGAAGACCCAACTTCAGGCTCTATCCCTCATCACCACCATCAGGTCTAGGCTCTGAGGGACGTTCTCTGCCTATGGGAAGCTCTGGCCAGGCTCGCCTGCTGTCTGAGGCGATCCTCTTCCGGGGTCTAATTGCCAAAGCCTGCTTTGTTCTCCATAAAATTACTCTTTCATGTTTCCCTTATATCAGTCTCATTATTCATTTAGTCTTCTCTGATTGAAATAACCATGATGTGACTCCACACCTGGTTTAAATGACAGGATTATATGTGATGTGAGCCCATTTAACTGTAGTGTTTATGAGATTTGTAGCCTTATCATTATCACTTATCTCTCTTTGGCTGTGACACAGGGCTAGTCAAATTAGAGTGTTGCTTTTTGTCAAGAATTCATCTACTAATATAATCCATAAAGACTGAATTGGTATGTCCATCTGATACATTTTTCCTATACCATGTCACTTAAATAACTAAGCTGCCAATATAAAGCCTTTGGATGAATATTTACATATATTCTCTACCTACAACATGAACAGAAATCAACCCTATTGAACCACTGGGCTCATTATCAACTTCACCTTCTAATTAAATTTTTTAACACCTTGATCACTTCACCATGACAAAAATAAATCTCTCTTAATAAGTGATGTTCAGCCCTAAATATAAAACCATGTTCTTAAAACAAGTAAAAAAAAATTATCTGCTAGTGAGGTAAGATTTTTTCCCCAATTAGGAACTTTTTTCATCTCCTAACTACAATAAAACCACAATCCTATTTAGTCTCAAGGTGAGAATTTTAAATGAGTTTTTCCAAAAGGCAGAGGGGCAGCTTGTCCTGTACATATCACACTTGGAGCGGCATGAGGTTAATTAAATACTCCAACTGTAGAGACCTTCAGCTTGGGTGTCACAGCTTGGTTAGGTTTAGTCACAAAAACAAGTTGGATAGGTTTAGGAAAACATCATCGTTTGTATAAATATAAAAAATAAAATAAAACTATAGGCTGTAACAAGCTGCTGGTACAGATAACCTATGGTGTAGTGCTTTTTTTTTTTTTTTTTTTTTAACTTTTTTTACTTTACAGGAAACAGTCTCATGCTGACTGTCTTTTATGAGCATGAAAGGACCCCTGAGTTTCTACCAGCCCTATAGTTATAATGAGCAGTCAGTTCTGCCTTTGGCTTGTTGTTATGTGACAAGTCGACATTTTGAAGAATATATTGCATAAAAAAAGGAGCCTGGAGACATTGCCAGCAGGACCACAGACCAGCATCAAACTAGAGAGCTTATTGGGATAGAAGAGAAAGAACATGTCTATACTAAAATTCTTATTGGTGTTTTGTGGAGTGTTATCTGTAGGCATCAATATATCTTTGTATGAAACATAACAATGCATGTTCATTTTAATACTGAAATATGAAACTAAACAAAGTTTCCAACAAATATAATTAAACCAAACTCTCTTTTTTTTTACATTGCTACTGTGTTTAAATGTGTGAACATACTGTGTAGAGGGCTGTAATGAGAGTGGAATCCTGGGGATCTCCTGGGATGCAACACAAATCTTGCAGGCTCCATATATTTACTGTAATGTAGACAGCAGCGGGCGGTCAGCATCATCATTGCAGATGAGGTTTTGATACTATTTAAGGCCTCAGCAAAATCCATTTAATGTGGTTAATTCTGTAATTTACATTCTATAAATATTATTTGTTATTGTTAGAGGCAGGCTCTGCCATTCCTGCTTTGGATTATAATTACCTACCTACACACAAGGGATTCACAGGAAACAATGCTGCGCTGTAATCCAGCATTACTGTTTTCAATTTTATATCAGCCTTCTTCTAATGCTGTATTAAGATATGTGGTGCAAATGGAGGATTTCCCACTGCATTCAACTGGTGAAAAACTGAGCGACTTTTATTGTGAAGCAATCACAGGAAACTTAATGTGCTTGGCACCACAAGTGGTGCTAACTGTGATCATTCATCATGACGTGTCTGCACAACCAGACAAAGATCACTGTCTGCATTTTTGGACAGTGGATCATTTTTAAAGATTGCAGGAAGTAATGGAACATGAAGAGGCAGTCACAGTAAGATGCTAGATGAAGAGCCGAGGGCAACAGGCAGCAAACCACCAGCAGTTGTAATTATTTGTGACTGTTGTCTTTATTAAATTGTGACTTTGTGTGAGTGCACTGTAAACAGATAAGCAGATTGCTCCTCTCTTGTATTTCCGATGAAGAAGCTACTTAAAGGGTTTGCTGTCAAACCTGTGTCCTAGAAATTACATTCATATTACCCAAAACTGTTATAACTGCCACTACTATAAACATGTTATAATAGTAGAGTTACCAGGAGGTGGTTGGAGTGGATGGCGGGACACCAGAGTCTGAGGTTCTCATCCACAGTCCCATCTGTGTTTAGGTCAGGGCAACAACAGTACTTTAGTTAAAATGAGGGAAATATTTTATTAAATGTAAATAAACACCCTGTGTCTGAAGTCCTTTTCTGTATTAAACCAGACCACAGTCTTTCCCTGATCTTAACCAAGAGCTACAAGTGCCAAAACATAAACAAACACTGTTGTCACTACAAATGGATATTGTACTGCAAGATTAGATATTTTGGTAGAAAACAAATATATATCTGTAAACGTTTTACTGATGCATTCAGTATGAGTGTATTTGTTATTTATCAAATACACAAATTAACAACATATTCCCATTATGTTAATGTAATCAATTATGTTTCCTACAAAGTATAATTGCTGTTCTTAATTAGTTGTATATGAATGCAATTTCTGGGAGACAGGGATATTGCTGTGGTATTAAACCACACTTTTTGTTACCACTAATAGCTACATGTCACAAAGGCAACCGTTACAACTTTAACTATGAATTTAACTAAAATGTCTCACAGTAAAGCCAATGTCTCCAAATACTGTACCAAATAAAGTAAACTTTCAGTTTAGTTCCTTCCCTCTTTCTCTAAATTTGTTTAAGTTGTGTAGTTGGTTGTGACTCTTGGCCACACCTGGTTTAAATGACAGGATTATATGTGATGTGAGCCCATTTAACTGTAGTGTTTATGAGATTTGTAGCCTTATCACTTGTCTCGCTTATCTCTCTTTGGCTGTGACACGGGGCTAGTCAAATTAGAGTGTTGCATTTTGCCTTACTAACCCACAAAGACTAAATTGGTGTGTCCATTGAGTGAAATTTTCTTATACCATTTCACTTATATAACTAAGCTGCCAATACAAAGCCTTTGAATGAATATTTACATATTTTCTCCACTTACAACATGTACTTAAGTCAAGGTAAGGGCACCAGTTCTTTAACAGCTAAAATCAAGCTGTGATTTTTTTTTTTAACTTATGCTTATTCAGAAAGAGGCCTGTTAAAATATTTGCTAGATGTATGTAAAGGATATTCTATTAAAATACTGTGTGTGTATTATTACAGAATATTGTGGATTATATTCCTAATGCATGTCTGATGATCTGCTTGTGATTCAAGCAGTGATATATGGTGTCACCTTCTTATTTGAATAATAGCACATTGAACACTGCATTACTGTCCACCTAGCCATAAGTATTGTAATTTAGTCCTTGAATAATTCCCCTTGATAATCAGTGGTGCAGAGATCCTGGTATGATTTATTATCGGCTAAAATGATAACTCGAGTTAACAGAGCATGAATGCTAGAGATAGAGGCTGCTTCTGCTTCAATCCATATTGGTATCAAAGAATAAATCAAAGACTAGGGGGAATGGAGGTGAAAATGAAAATAGAAGTCATATCAATAATAACACTGTTATTGTTATTATGAGCATGTTCTGACTTCTGCCCAGAGCACCCTGCTTGCTCCAGCAATTGGTTCTATGTTTTAAATATAGATTGTTAAAGTTATGATTAGGGTCATGAGCTTTATCAACTGCCATGACTGGCTGGGTAGTGTGGCCACACGGTATTAAAAATTCTCAGAACTATAACCCCTGTGGGAATTTGGCTGTTCTCCATTCACCTATCCAGAACCTCAGTTTAAATGTCAGATAGATGACAAACCCACAAAAGACTGTAAAAAACACCAGCACACATGTTGTCATAAATCCATAGGGCCATCAGACAGCAGCATCAGTCAACAGCTACCTAATATAAACACTGCAGGATTGAATACTGTACAGTATATATTCAGTTCTGCTACTGATATGTCACTTGGGGTTATCAAGTGCGCACCTCTTGTCACACAAATGTCACATTGAATCAAGTCCCTGAACTCAACAGTGGTTTCTAGCATTAGGCAGAGGAGTAAGAAAAAAATCTGAACCCCAGTGGTGTCACTGAGCTAATACAATACCGGCCTCTATTTTGGACTCTGCAGTTTTCTTGTCCTTGAAAAATAAGACTCCCAAGGTGATTTTACATAGGTCAACGGCACGGTGCCCTGCTTAGTGATGATGTAGTTATTAATTTACTTTTTTTTTGGTCTGGCTGTTAATTAATAAATATCTTAATTATTAAGAAATATACCTGCAGAATTTTCTTCATTATTATTCAGGTTGTGTTTTCCTGTGATTAACCTTTCACATATTAAGTTGTACAGACACTTTCTCAGTTTAGCTCAAGATTCGCACAAGTCTATAAATAAGCTCCACATGATTTGACCTCACCTCTGCCAGAGGTTCTGTAAACTGTGGTCTTTACACTGGTGTTCATCCACTTTATTGTCCTATGTCAAATTTCATTGGTATGCACTGTGGTAACTTTTGCTGTGAATGATAAAAATAAAAAAGAGACAGATACTTGTGTTATGAATAGAATATTGGGATTATACAGTAATGATTATGAAACACGTTTACTGTGGACAATGAACACTATGTGTTGCAGTGTAGGTGGTAAGAAAGTGCAGTGAAAGTTCTACAGAAGAAGCTATGTAGAACAAATGCTGTCCCTCCTGAATGTTCCTTCACCCTGATGTCATGCACTTCCTCCATGAACATCAGTTCAGAGTAAATGTCCCACTAAATGACTGTCTGAAACTTAACAGAATTGCAGGTCCTCAGGTTTCACTGAAAAAACTATTTTCCCTGTTTGAGCCATATTCATAAGACAGCAGTGTTCTTGACAGTTTTCCCCAGGAAGTTCAGCAACTCAGTTTAGGTCACATATAAGACATTGATTTTTTGAAAAGTAGAAAGTAGGTTAAGTCAATGCTATCTCAAGAGTTTAGAGGGATTTTTTGCAGTTGTTATTGGCACATCAGGACATGAGATAGGTCACTTCTTTCCTTTAAACTGAATAATTATTGACTGCGGTGAGGTGAGGGGCCACAGAGTGGTGGATCTGGACCAATTTAAGGAAGAGCAGTTCCAGAGGAGGGCCTTATTTATGTTTGAGGCTGGTCACTGACTTTGTTCTTGTTGCTCCCCATTAACCTTTTCAATTATTTTGAAATTGGCATCGATTTGAAGTGCCCCTCCTCCAAAAACAGAGCTTTGAGACATGGTGCTAAAATATCTCTGCTATGGGCTGGGGCAACTCTTGACTCAAAATCCAGAATGCTTTTTACTAAATATACTGTTATTATCTTTATCTGTGTAGTCAGCCCTCTCCCCTAGAAATTACATTCATATTTTATGAAACCGTTTTCTCAATTACGTTGTGGTGGCAAATCAGAAGCAATGTTTTTTTTGAACGTGCAGAGCATTTTCCTCAGATTTAATATTGCAGTTACCAAGTGCCAACAATACCCATTTGGAGGAAAATGGGGGCAGTTATAGAGTCACTTGACAGAGTGATCTTGGGCAGCAGTGCATTTTCCATGAACAATGAATCAGAAAAGGAAGGGCTGAAAATTAAATGAAAAAGGGATGAAGCAATTGTGAAAAGAATCCTTGTCCTTGGGAGCAAGCAGGGTAATTATGGTGTCGGATATTAGTCATATACAAGAGTGGTTGTGGACTGGGGTGAGAAGTGCACCAAACACAGTGTATGAGTAAGGCAGGACAGACTCTGCTCTAATCTTTTCTCAACAACTTTGCACAGTTAGAGTTGTACTGGTTGATCTGAAAGTCCTAAGAAGAGCATAGAAGGCAGACACTAGATGATGTCTAGTTGTCTAGATGTCTCAAGCAGACAAGAAAATAAAGTGCAACTGTCAATTTAACAACTTTTCTAAATTAAGCTGCATCCATCTGTTACTCTGTGTGTGACTCACGTTAACCACTGAGCAATACTGGCTCAGCTGATGAAAAGCTGGTTCTTGGCAGTGGTACAGTCTGCAGCTTCTCCGATTCTAAAACAAGACAAAGGGGGTGATGCATGGCAGTTCATTCCCTCACAAACAGAATACCAGTGACAAATGCAGCTTGAAGCACATGATTAAAGCCTTTGTCATATTCACTGAAGCTAAATAACATTACGATCAATTCTTTTGCGATTGTGATTCAAATGATGACGCTCAAGAAAAGCACTTGAAATATTAAAACCGATTTTGGAAAACCCTTGATGTAGAAAGTAAAGCAATTCATCTTGACACATGCAAAATTGGCCTCTCTTCATTATATGGTGCATCTACAAAGCAATAAAATTGATTAATTGTGCAATTACAGCCACTATTATCTTGCTGCAATGGCTCTGCTTAAAGCATGCTAAGGATGCTCTAAATGGAAAACCCCAACCTTTAAGACATAATAATCTTTTAGTGCTGTCTATAAAGGTTTTTATAAAGATTTCAGCACAGACTGCAGGACTGTAGCTCTACACATGGTAAGCAGGTGGCCTGTCAGCTTTATTGCTTCATAAGTCACTTGTGAATTCATAAAAATGACATAGTGTCGCTGTATCTGTATGTGTTTTTCTTCAGTTACACGTCCAAAGAAAGACAAAAACATAGTGAGTTCATACATATCTCATCTCAGCTTCTGATATATAAACAAAAACATGTTGTTTGAAGAAATGTGTGGGAGTCAAACTCAGAATTAAGTGCAACAGGCCAGTAAGACCTTTTTTTAAAATTTTCTTTCTTTATTTTTTTTAACATGAGGTGCTTAAGCTTCACTGACTCTGGTCTTGTATATTTGCTCCCCCACTGTGTTCAATCACTTGCTCAGGGGAAGGAATTGACAGTCTTCCTTGCCCAGACATGATGGATGCAATCAGCCCTGATCATCAATCAGTCATACTGCATCCTGTAAAAAAAAAAAAAAAAGCAGGGAATGAGCAGCAGGTTATAGAGAAACAGTGACACAAATACCAAACACCAAAAGGATGAAAACACAACACCAACAACCATACACACATATCCACATACAGGATTCTAAAAAGACCTATTAAATACTGTAAAACTGACATTATTTTTCAACGTCAAGACCACACCTGCACTGCCATTTAGAAGTGATTATAAATAAGTGATAGTAAATTGCGTCAGAGTCAGAGCTGTATTGTCTATATATATATATATATATATATATGCGTGTGTGTGTCTGTGTGTTAATATATATATATATATATATATATATATTAACATGAATATATATATATATATATTAACACATTGACTAAAATCAAAAGATCTTGCTCACAGTCATTTCGGGATAATAGACAAAACTGACTCACAAAGTAATTTTAAACATCTATTATATTTTCAAGGTATGGAGAATATACCATAGATATCTTTCCAGTCATTTGGATTTGGCAACACCCTAATTAGCATTTATAGGTACTATAGAGCCCTGGATCTCCAAAGTGCTCCAAATGGCCATGTCTGCCACTGTATTTGTGTGGGTGGGTGTAGGAGGGGTAGACTGCAAAGCACTTTGTCCGAAGTACCCACTCAAAAAATCACTGGGTCAAATTTGCCCCTGTGGTATATTAGATGGTGATGCTGTGTAGATGATGAAGAGATCTCCGCTGACACTGTCTTACTTGTATATAGAAGTTTATTACAAAGAAGTCCAGCATCAAACAAGCACTGCAGTAGCCTGTGAGAGGATCCAAGCCAATATGGATCTCTCTCTAACAGCTCTAAATATCAGTATATATATATGTTAGTTGTCTTTATGATTTATAGTGAGACATCGGAATCTCACTCATATTCTAAACTTTCCCAGAAACAGAGAGGAAGGAAGGGAAGGAGGCCCCTCTCCCTAACACTTACAGATTTACGTTCACAACCTAAACATGAACCCCCAACAATAGAAAAACATACGTGGGAAACACTTGTGTTCAGAGACTCCAAAAGAATAAAAACCATATATGAAACTTCAGACACTACACCCCAATTTGACTCAATAAAACATCAATTCAATACTGGGGTAACTTTAGTACTCAATGGTAGAAAACCACTCAATACAATGTGTTGTTGCAACCCAGTGTTGGTGTTATTTTTCACATTACTATTGAGTTATTTATCCAATTTACAGTATGATATGGTGGCAAATTGTTTTCTCAAGCTCTTACTAAACTTACATGTGACTATATGTTACCAATGAAAAAAGTATAATTCCTTTCCCCTATCCATTTTTTAAATAAACACGCGTTGTCTTTTGTCTTTAACACATTTGTGACTGTTTTAGGTCAAACACTGGCTCAAAACAACTAATTGGTAGTAGTTAAAGCTGGCTCAATATTACTGGATCCCAAACTGGGAAAATTTTTGGCCAGGTGACCTCTAGCGCCACAGAAGTACAGTACAACTCTTTTACCACTTACTTCATGTTGATTTTGGAAGTAAAAGTTTTGCAGCTCTGCTGAGCTGACACAGATTTTTATTCATTAGAACATTATTATGAGAGGAAGACTCTGATATTTTTAGGAATCTGTTTCTTTACTGTGTTTGTTTTCTGATTAAGCATCGCTCACATGTATCTGAATTTATCTGTTTGATCAAATATTACATTTTCATTATTCAATGTAAAAAAATTAAATGAAACACAATCTAAGTATATACAGAATGCAAACAAGGAAGGTTCAGTGACCTTCAAATTTCTCTTAAGTTATTTTTTTCAGTGATTAAAGGGCATCACAAAACTGCCAAGGAGATTGATGTGAAATGGCTTTTACTGGATTTGGATGAACTCCAGTGAGAGTTCATCTGTTCTCTGAAGTTTGCCAGTTTTAAAGGTCAACAGCTCCTGTGCTGCTTTTGTTGTCTGGTTCCACTATCAGAACTGAGGGCCATTTCTTTACATAATGGACAGCTGTAGGACACTCACAGCACTGCCACTTGGACTTGGACTCTGATAAACCAGATGATGGATAGTGGTTGTCAGCCAGGCATGAATGGGCCCACGGTATGCACCTCTGCACTTTTCTACAGTGAAGCCAGGCACTGACATCAGCAGCTATAAGCCACACTGTGCACTATCCTGCCTCAGGTCACTGGTCACAGTGTGCATACTTACAGTAGCCTCAGGTCACACTCTAAGTATGCATGCATTATTTGAGTGATGCTTTAATGCTTCTAATCTTTCTGTAGATTAAAAATTTAAACATATTCTCAACATAAATATTCCTCAAACTGTACACTCAAAACAGAGATGAGATAATTAATGAAAAATTTATTTATGATGTGTGCTTTTAGAAATGACTGTGTGTCTTTGGACACAGATTTATTTCCTATTCTTTCACGGCAACAGTCCTAAAATAAATGTGCCAAATGCTGTTGAAAAATCAGAGCTATACTCTCCTCTACTGAAATGGAAGGTAGAGGGTGGGGTGTTCTCGCTGCAAGTACAGTACTGTTTGTGCTTCTCAACAAATTCTAGCTCTGCTAAGTGCACCTTTTTTATGTAACTTGACAGCAGAAAAAGTAATTTCATTTTTGTGGCTCATGGTGCCACAATTTCTCAATTCAGCTTCATCTATCCCCCCTTCTTATAGGTTGTTCCCAGCATCTACAGAGCAAAGATTTACACATTCATGTTTGATGGCAGGTATTAGCACCACTTTTTTGCATTGTAAGCAACAATTCCTTTGTATCAGCAACCAGTCATATCATATCAATCAAATCATATTTTACAATACATATCTTTAGAGTCAATTAGAGGTTTTTTTTTTTTTTCTGATATCTGAGCCAGAAATCTGCAAACCTTCCAGTTTTATTCCTATCTGTAGTCTGAAGGGTTTTTTCATAGATCATTCATGGCCTGATTTATATAACAGGAATTTTGAAACCGGCTTTATCCAATATTCAGATATCTGTCCTGGAAATTAATGATTAATTAGTGCATATTTAATTATACAGTGCATCATTTGCATATTTAAATACAGAATTTCAGCCTTTGTGCTCTCATATCAATATATAAGAAACTTTTGAAAAAAAAAAAGAGTATGAAAAGGTCACTGTTATTGTTTAAAGGACTGTCTCCTCTCTTCACAAACAGTTTGAAATAACCAAAGCACTGGCTAAAGTCCTGCTTTCTTTACAAGTAAAAGTACACTTCTAATTTTGGCAGTCAGTCTGTTTTCATCTGCCAAATTGTCAGTGACAGACAAAAATCCCATTTCCGCTTTCCACCTTACTTCCATGTTTACTGACAGTTTGAAGGAAACAGCTTAAAGATGGAAACTGCTGGCTGCTAAACATTAAGATATGTCAAATAAAACAGCAAAGAGAATTTCTTTTCAAAGGATTGGCTAAATGAAGCAGCAGAAAAACATTGCCAATTGTGGAAACTAGGGCAGAACTTATTGAGCCTCAGAACTTAAGCCCTGATAAAAGGTTTCCAAATGACTTGGTTTGTTTTGCTGTTTTTCTGTCTGCGAAATTAACTTCTGATGATAGTGTCATCCAATTACCCAAGACAGTTTATGAGCAGGGCATCCCAGCATATTTTTTAATGAACCTACCCGTAATAAAGACCAGTGGCTGTTTGGGTGCAACCTCTGAGCTGACCATTATGTGATGTTGGTTCTCTAGCGTCCATAGAGACACTGTCTCTGTAATTAATTTCCTACAGCTTCATAAAGAGATGTGAAATTAGCCCTCTGGAGCAGTGGATCAGCAAGCTTCTTTCGCTCTCCAACCCTCCGTGGGGCTATACAATTGTTGATGTCTTTGCCAAGGAACTGGTCATGGCTTTGAGTGGGGTTGGCCCTTTGGGGGCAGATAATCGTCCCCTCTTGTATCATGCCAAACACAGCTGGAGCTGGTGGTCATTGGATAATATTTGGTCCCTCTAGTCTTCTTGTTTTATTTTCTATCTTGTTTTTAGCTTGTCTCCCTGTGGCTAAGACAGATGGATGAAAGAAAGAAAGATAGAAACTGGGAGCTTTTGCCACTGTAGACATTGTGTAAATGCAGAAATGACACCTCACACTGAGTTGACGCAAGAATGCGTCCGGGCCACACAAGAATTCCACACCTCACATTTAACTCCAGCACCAACACAGAGATTGTGTGCTCATTATATGTGGCAACACTAAGAATAAAGGTCCAGAGGTTGGGCTGGTGGATAGACGTGTAGGATATGTTCTTTATTACTGAATTTGGCAAGTCTCAAATATGTGGATAGGACACTGAATGTATCATTAAAATGTTCACTGCCAGTCTTGCCAGTACCATATCCATTTGTAGTGACTGTAACTGCTAAACATTTTTATGGTAACATTGAGATTCTTACAGAACTTGGCTGAGGTTAGAGAAAGATTGTGGCCTGGTTTAACACAGAAACGACTTCAGACACAACATGTTTATTAACATTTAACCAAAAGGATGGCATCTCGCTAATTATCTTAACCAAAGCGCTTTTGTTGCCTAAACCTAAATACTGACAGGATTCAGGATATGAACCCTGGGCCTGGTATTGTAGTCCTGTGATTTGCGTGCACACCATCCACCCTGACGACCTCCTGGTGACTCCACTACCATTAAAAGAAATGTAGCACATCATTCATTCAAAAAAAGTTGCCTCTGAACATGATCCAGCCAGCGATTACATTGCGACCACAATGTAATTAAGTTGACCATGAAATGCACATGCAAAACAGGTGGTTTAAATATTCCTCAATTAAGATGATCATTGGATGATCCTGTAAACATATCCTGCAAACAAGTCCCAATGAAATCACTGGATAATAATTAAGAGATAGAGCTACTCTGTTATGCTGAAACAGAATAACTATTATCTTCCATCTTGACTTAAAGGTTCCATTAGTATTCGTTTAGTATCCATACCAGTCTAGTAGTAGTCATTAATATAAATCTGCCAAAGGCACATTTCAATCAAGAGAAATTTTTAATTTGCTGGTGGTGCCAGATGAAAGGTCAAAGGGTCACACAAATCATTTAGAATAATCCTTGGGGAACTCTGTATATCCATGCTAAAATTCATGACAAAATGGCCAGTAGTTGTTCCATGTATTGGGGCTGCTGCTTGCAGAACAATAACAGGATGAAAAATTGTTTAGAGACAAAGCTTAACAACCTTTTTTTGTAATAGCAAAAAAGACAGAGTGAGGATCAAAACAACTGTGCACCTTGTTTTTGCAGGGCTCTCGGGTCTCTGAGCCAAGGCGAGACGATGGAGCAATACTTTTGAGAGGCTGAGGAGAAAGAAGACATACTGTGCCAGGTTAAGATGAAGAGGACAGTGAGCTGTACATCCTCAAACACAGCTTTGGGCTGAAAAGGTGAGGTCATGATTGTGGGGGGAACACACAAGTGTTAAGAAACCAGAGCTGCCTGGCATGTAAAGTGACTGTCTGGAGATAAGTGCTCACCACAGGAGGTGAACTGACCTAACAACAGGGAGACACTGTGAGGACATACTGTAAATGACAGTGAGTAGTAAAGCACTCTCACTATAGTAAAGGTGCTAAAGAAACAATACAAAATGATTTAATTATCCACAAAGCCACCTATACAATTTCGTAAGCTTACATTAGCACTTTCTCTCTAACTCAGGTGAAGCTCAGGTGAAAAAAATTTGTTATATACTGTATTATGTAACAGCTGTGATCAAAAAGCAAAGTGACAGCATATAATTTGTTAACTGATAAGGAGAGGTTAGGATGGGGCCCCTCAAAGAAATATCAGGCTAAAGTCTGTGAGTCTTAGAAGTGTCTTCCTGAGGAAGAATCTTTTTCAGTTAAAGCTAAAACTGACAGATGAAATGATTTCTGATTAGTTCAATGAAAAGAGACCAACTGGAATTATATATCAAGTAATTATTGATGTGACAAGTAAAGCTTTGGCCAATTAAACTCAATTAAGGCATAGCATCTTTGAAAATTGTAGACCCACTCAGATAAAAAAAGAAAAAGAAAAGAACAAGACTCCCCGGAGTCTATACACTGGTGAGGAAACCCAGAAGGTGGAAAATTGAACCTCTGTGCTGAATCTCAATCTGAAGACCATGGTGATGATAGGGGAGGTAGGGGTTGTGCAGTAGTAGGTCTGAAATATCTTTAACAATGTGGGAGAGTGTATGACTGTGACAAAGACACTGGGAAAAAAATGTGCTAGTCTTTCTTACTCACCAGTTTAATTTAAGGTCATATATAGTTCATCTTGTCTCAACTTGTCACTCACTTGAAACTAAATTTAGTCATTTATCACATTTGTTACGAAAATATATTTGCATGCAAATGTGTGTGTGTGCACCTTTTCCACTCATCAGAATAATTATTAACACAGTCAAATGATTAAACTGTTCGCTTTTTGTTTTTTGTGGCTTCCGATTTAGTTTTCACTGCAAAAATTACAAATGGTGCATTTATGTCTTTTAAAAGCATTAGCCTATTGCATTATTGTGTATAATACAACAGTAAACATGGAGTAATGAACAGAAATAAATAGGTAACACAACTTAAAAAATAAAGCTTTAAAACTACATGCCTAAGAAACACCTGAATGTCAGCTGTAACCAGACACACTCCTGACACTCTCCTGAAAAATCAATTAACGAGGTCATTTATAATTTAAAAGCATTCACCTGCAACAGCAGCTTTGCTACTTGTTAAAAAACCTCTGTTGTTTTTGGTGTGAAAAGCAGACTATAATCTAATCTTTAGTGGAGGAAAACAAGCCTAGTGTGCTGCAGTGTTTGTGTCTATAGTGGTTTGTTATACTAACGCTCTGGCCACCAGTGCTTCCTTATGCTTTGGCTCATTTTGTAAATGATGATGAGGATGATATAAAAAGTGTTAAAAGCTTAAGGAACTGGTGTTTTTGTTGATGAAGAATGACACTATGTGTGGTAGCATCCTTTTTCCCTAACATAATGAGACTTGTGTTTGTTTTGCACACCGTAATTGATCGAGCAAATGTCACTGAGAAAAGCTTTCTGGAAAAGGTCTGTAGTAGACAAGGGGATTTTCTGGGACAGGATGCATGTGGTGCACAATGTTCCCTTATTTCACAGTGTTGTGATGTGTCTGCTGTGGGATGGAGCAGATCCATTATTTCTGTGGTTACTGAAACCTTCTCCTAAGATTAGGGCAACAGGCTATCCTATACTGGCTCAGTAGAAATGTATGCTGACATGGCAAGATTTCCGCATAGACACCAGGGTTGCTGTGTGTTGCGTATTTCACATGAGTAATATTGTGATAATGGAGATGGTGAAGATGACAACAATGGAAAGATTCCCTCTGACAGTGCACTCTGTTTATATTTCATCTAAACTGTAGATCATAAAACCTTCTGGTGCAACACATACTGCATATTTTGTAGTTATTTCCTTTTAACGGGCCACATTTTATGCCAGTGAACCTAAAGCTGGAGTTATGCTTCTCAAAAGATACAATAAAACTCTCTGCAAATGCACACTGAGAAATGTGTTAGAGGAAACAGTAGGTGGCATGGGCTGGAAGAGGAGCCAACACACACACCTCCCAAATCTCAGTTTTGACCTGGAGCAAGTTAATTTGTTGAGTCAGCTCCTCATTGTAGCTCTCAATATAATTAGGAAGAACATGTGCTGTACGTAAGATTGGGGTAAGCTACGTTCTGGAAAAAATGTTTTCTTTTGTCGACAAAATTCCACAGTTCAACTGCTTCAGCTACAATATGCAAGTTCTTGCATTCAATTTAGCAGCAGCATGAGACTCCTCCCACCCCCCTTCCTCTGTTACACTCGACACCCTCCAGCAGGATTTGTGGTTTTCGAGGAAACCTCAGGTTTAACTCTGGATTTTCAGGGTTACAACAGTGGATCACCTCTGAGCGGGGTGAATCGCCATGGTAACTTATGCTGAGAGAGGTTTGGATCAAAATTTGTCAACAGCCCAACTAGTGACCAATCAGATCACTGGAAAATTAGAGGGATAATTTCTATAGGATCTCGACATGGACAAAAGAGTTTACAATAAAGTGACAAATATTAAAGATCAATAGATATTTTTATAAATCAGTGGAATCATTTTGCTGTTCTTTCTGTATGTTCATGACTGACCTTTTGACAAATGGAGAGTTTATCACACTAAATGACTACATAAATACTATTATAGCTTCAAAGCTACAAGCTACAAAGCTACAAAGATGCTTGTATCCATGGACTGTTGAATATTTCCCATGATTATAAATTCTCTCTTCTCTCTGTTTAACACTCTGTGCTTTGACAGCAGAAACAGCCTGACATTACTGTAACATAACTCAGAACAAATTACCATCAAACAGAAAAACACTCACTCAGTAAGAAACAATCATTATTGTACTTATTTACGATAAATCCTCATCCTGACTTTAACAATTGGAAATTACTTCTAGTGTTTCTTTTTTACTCTAGTCATGTGATCATATTGTTTACATTTCACCTTGTTAAATATAATAATAATATAATTAACCTGCAGGTATCAGTGTTTTTCCAATATCATATTAAGTACTTTATTCACAGTTCTGATAACATTGCTTTTAAATGACAACTCCACCTTTTTCACATGAACTTGCTTAGGGAATCCTGGGGTTGACTTGATGAGCTGATAAGCACGATCATATGACTACTTAGTGAGACTATGGTTGTTAAGTTTATTGAAGCCAGACAATAAGAAAATGTCCTGGGTATGCTGAACTTGGTTCATAGTATAGGTCTCAGGAGAATGTTCATGTATTGATTAACAGCCCTGACCTTTCAATCCTGACTTTGGTTTTCTCTGATTGGTTAGAAAGGTGAATCTTACTCAAAGACTTCAGGAAGGACTATCTCTGCATTCTCTGCATGTTCAATGAGTCTAAGTCACAGATGCCTTAACTAGCAACTCTCCACATTAATATATGTCTTGGAACATATTTAAACTAAAAAAATATTAGATAAAAGTTACATACTGTTGCTTTAAACGGTAATATATTAAGTAATATATCATTTAGTAGACATTAGACATTTACTACATATAACTACAGACTATCCCTCTACATCTCAACTTCAGTATATAATGGAATATACACAACATGGGCAAAAGTATGCAAGAACCCAAACATTTCAGTACGTGATTCTTGAACATGTGATTCCAAAACCAATGGGAACTAATCTGCTGCTCTAACAGGCTCCACTCTTCTAGGAAGGCTTTAAACAAGATTTTAGAACCTGGCTGCAAAGATTTGCTCCCATTCAACCACAAGAGCATTAGTGAGGTTGGGCACTGGTGTTGGGTGATAAGACTTGCTTTTCTAAGGGCTTTAGATTAGGGCGAGCTCTTTGAGGCCACGGCAGTTCTTCCATACTAGACTCAGAAAACCATTTATGTCCTTGCTTTTTCCCCCATTGTCAGGTTGAAATAGGGAGGAGCCTCCCCCTAACTGTTGCCACAAACTCACACTAAAATATTATAGCATGCTGTAGCATTAAGATTTCTCTTAAGTAGAACAAAGGTGCTTAGTCCAAACCATGAACAGCAGTCTCACACCAAAAATACACATAAGCAGAAAACATGAAGTATCCACATACTTTTTGCCATACATGTGTATTTTTAAATCTTGATACACCTGAGAATACAACCACTGCAACACATTACTGTACCTGTGAATGACAGCAGTGTGTTCATAGCTGTACATGAGATGTTATGGAACCCACAGAGGCCCTCTCTTTGCTTATAAGGATTTTCTGTGTGCTCCATTTTTGTGAGGATTGTTTATTGGCAGCTCTCACCATCTCAGCAGTTCCAGCTGTGATAGATGAGCCAGGTGGCACACTCCATCCTCCGGTCGAGGAGAGAGAGAGAAAAGAGAGAGAGAGAGGGGAGAGAGAGAATTGCTGCTCCATCATTTCTCATGACCTTACATGGCTGATTATGCTGCTGCAGATCACGGCCTGCCATTACTCGAACAAAGCAGCTTCATTTGCATAAACACACTTAATGATTGCATTTTCTCATGAAAGTGTCGTAAAGTATTTTATGTTTTTTTCTGCAAAGCTGACTTGACTCCACTAGTGATCTGATCTTTGTTTGTTTTGGTGTGTACTAAATGGCTGTAAACATGTGCAGGATCCTTAACGTGCTATCAAAAACGCAAACGCCAGCTACACGATGTGATTAAGATGAAGAACTTTAGAGAGGCGTCTTGGGTGACAAAGTGGATGGGTTTTTGCCGATTCCTCCTCTGCTGCTGCTGACTGGCTGTCGGTTAGAGCGTGGCCTGTGAGATCAAATAACTGCGGGGAGGAGAGAGTCTGCCAATCAGCAGCAGCCACAGACAGTGCTTTGTTCTGCCGAGCTGTGATTGTATGAACAGGAGACAGTATAGGTACAGCAGTAATTAAGTGAAGGGTTTCTCACAGGCAGCTTGCCTTATAAAAGTATGAGTTTACTATATATGAATGTATACCTAGCAGCACAAACCTCACAGCTCTGATATACTATCCTTATCCAATGTTCTAAATTGGTACTTATAGTTGGAAATGCTCATGCTTTTTTTGTAGTTGTTACTAGAGCACAGTTTATACTAACGCACAAATTGCAATCACACACACAACAGAACAAAAAATGAAAATTATTTAAATTAGAATAAAAATTAATACTGACCAGATCGCATTTATTATTAACATGACAGAAAATGGGGCAAAGGGGTCACTCACTGATGAATCATGATGAATTATCAGCTGAATCTTCAGCTTCATAAAGTGTAACAGTGAGTTTAAGTCTGTGCATTTAGCTGTACAGCACCAAATAAAACATTTAAATTGGCAATGAGCCGGGTATTTTCCTTCAGGGGAGTTGGCAGATATCAAAAACAAGAGCTAAAGAAGAGTGAACATTGGACTTTCATTCGTCACACTGTAATAAAACACAATTCATGGCGTGATATGTCAATGTCGTGTTCACGTAGTTTCTGCTGCATCCCAAGAAGCATCAGCTACTGCAAGTTTAAACAATTTGAGACTTGAGTTGGAAAAATTAAGTTGGAAAAAAGCAGGTCTTGGTGGCTTGAATAAAGTCAGTGAGCAAGTTAAATTCAGTGAAACCGGTGAACATAATCCAGGCAGCAATTATGCATCCTCCAAAACATATGTGGTGCTAAGGATTTTGGTATATCAACATAATGTTTTGAGGATAGGGTTCATTCTGAGTCTTTTTAAATTATTATTACTGTCACTTCCCTCTCACAGAACATATTGTGTTTCATACTCTGTTTTCCTGATTAACTTTACAGTGATCAATCAAGGCTTTCCAGTTTATTGACCTAAAGCTACAGGGTTGGTATTCCAGCAACTCCCAGTAAAATCCCTGTTTTTGTCAATGGAGTCTGGTACTGATATATAGAGATGTTTCTGGCCCATCTCTGTAGGAATCATATCCATAATGTTTGAGTTAAGCTTATAAAGTGGTGACAGTGATTGAAGGAGTACTCAGGTTCTCTACCACAGAGTAAAAATACTCCATTACAAGAAGAAGTCCTGCACTCAAAATGTAATTGAAGTATCATGTATAAACAGACTAAACTCTGCCTCCTGTCTGTTCATGGGACAGTGTCTCTGTTACTTTGATTAAAATAAAATGACGTTACAGAAGCGTCTCTCACTGATAACTGATAGGAGGAGTTTGACCTTTGACCTTTGTGAGTGAACTGTCTCCACTTCGTGTGACTCAGCTTTAATTCATGTTGTTATAAAACTGATTTCTCCCTGACTCTGAATCACTTTAATAAATCTTTATAGATACTGTTATTATTATTATTATCTTATAATGTAATGTCTAATGTAATATAATATAATATAATATAATATAATAATTAAATGTTAAGTGGAGCAGAAGGAGAAGAATCAGTTGACATATTATTAATTCATTTACTTATTAATCCAGTGATTATCAGTGTGACCTCCTGCGACAGGTGAGACTCACCTGCGGACACACACCTCAGTGTCTCAGTGTGTCGGTGTGTCAGCGCCCTCCAGCGGCTCAGCGTCAAACTGCTCCATCATTTATTCTGACTCCGCTCAGAGAATCGTCAAGACGCAGAAGTGACACAGTCTCAGGCCGGAAATCATGTTTTTATTCATTCAAAATAAAAGCTGAAGCCTAACAAAGGTTCACCTTTTATAATTCACTCTTCATAATTCATTCACCTTCATTATTATTACTGTTGCTTATAAAGCATAATATTTATTCAAAGTAAAGATGAGGACGAGTTGTGTCAGAGAACAGATCATTAACGTTGGAAGCAATTTATCCAGATAAAACTGTAACTCAACATGAAGAAAGAATATTTTCTGTCATCATTTGTTGTTTGTTTATTTGATTGTTTTAGTTTCTTCATTGATAAAATCTCATTTTCAGTTGTAAGCACAGACTGATTCCTGTGTTTAAACAAACAACAACAAAGAGAAACAAACTAAAAATGGAAATGAACCATGACTGGATTTTTTATATGAAACAGTTTTTACCTGAATTTAAACTCAACACAACCAAATAAACTAAACATGTCTGTCTTAACAGTTTAAGCTCTAATTTAATCAAACAGTAAAAATACAGAAATAAACACAGCTCCTGTGAAGTGTTCAGTAGATTTTAAACCATAAAACAATCAATATACTTTTATTGTGAAACATCCGACCGGAAGTGTGCTCTCGTATATAAACAGTAGTCTCACGCGGCGGTTGGTCGGTCGGTCGGTGCCAGCCTGTTCCGTTACTCTCGGTACGTGTCGGTGATTTAACGGCGGACTGTCCGGAGCTGCGGGAACTTCTTCATGGAGGAAACGTGAAGTTTTACCGGAGAGGAGCGGAGGGAGGAGGGGGAGGAGGAGGAGGACTTTTCCCGCGGTAAGAACTAACTAACGTAACTAACGTGAAGTTGTTGAAGTTACCGGACAGGCTGACGGTTCCGGTAGAGTCAGAGCAGGACTGACTTTTCAAAAGTTTCTCTCGGTAACGTTTGAGTGTTGTGGTCGGTTTATGTGTCGGTGGAGCCGCGAGCCTTTTGTCCCCGCGGCTCCGTTCCCATGGTGAAGCTTCATCAGCTCGCGAGACTCTCCGGACAAACCCGAGAGGTTATCGGTCTTCATCGGTGTAACGTTACCGCGAACTGGCGCCGTTCACCGTGAAGTTACAGACAGACGGACGGACAGACAGACACACGTCTCTGTTCGTTTTATTCTGAAACTTTAATAAAAGAAGGAAAGATGAGGATGATTGAACAAGATCAGAAAGAACCAAAGGGATGTGAATCACATATCAGTGCTGTAAGGAGACAGGACATGATCACAGAGGTAAACAGGAAGCAGAATGAGTTCAAACAGACACAAACAGAAGCAGATGTTTAGGAAGAAAAACATCAGGACCATGAAAAGATGCAAAGACTCACAACTGTTCACATAGAGACATGAAGAGCAGCACGAGACACAACATGATAAATACAGGAGTTAAAGATCAGATTACTGTCTGTTCAATACAGGTTTATAAACTCATTACACAGGATCAATACTGGGACATAAAGTATTGAAAATTAAAAACCGAAGCTGAGGTTTTTCTTCAGTTTTTTATTAATAACTGATAAAGGTTGAGTTTCTGTCTGAGTCAGTCAGCTTTTATTTTGGTAAACCAAAGTGTTTCTGTGTGAAGATGTTGAGGATGTGGTTCTGTGTGTTGACAGCTGAAGGTGTGTTTGTGCAGTGAGAGCTGATGATGATGAAGCAGAGATAAGACAGATTACTGATTATATAAGAGAGACAGGAGGAGGAGCCA
Source organism: Lates japonicus (assembly GCA_033238685.1). Taxonomy (NCBI): domain Eukaryota; kingdom Metazoa; phylum Chordata; class Actinopteri; family Centropomidae; genus Lates; species Lates japonicus. The sequence continues at coordinate 51,107 of BRZM01000248.1, read as the reverse complement.
ACAACAACAACACAGTGACGGGTTCACTGTCAGTGTTCAGACTAACTCCCTCTGAGCTCCGTCTGATAACAAACTATTCCAACCATCTCAAACACGGTGTTCAGGTTCTCTGTCCTCCAGGGAAGAGGGTGGACACACTTTATTTACGGCTCCCAGAATGTCCACATCATTTCCTCATGATCTCCTAAACAGCAGCTGATCACACATCTCTAATCACTGGCAGCTCAGGGTCTGGAGCTCCTCTGTCAGTTTCAGGACTGTAAAGAACGTTTCTGGTACATTTCCAGAAACTGTCCACATTCCAAGTTGGAGACTTTCCATGGGAATGAACAGGAGTTAATGAGAAATGTGAAGTGGATCATATACAAACATGAACGTTCAGTTCTGTCAGACGCAGAGCTGCTGTAAAAGAATGATGTGGTTTATGTGTTCCAGGCTAACCTTCCAGTTTGTTCCCTCCTCTCCTGTCCTGTCCTCCAGGTGTTGGTGTTGCAGCGTAATGCTGGGATGGAGGAGGTGGAGCACAGCCACTACGTCGCTCAGCTGAAGGCCGAGTTTGACAGCTGCGACACGACGGCCACGGGCTTCCTGGACAGAGAGGAGCTGACGGCGCTTTGCCACAAACTGCAGCTGGACGCTCACCTGCCGCTGCTGCTCGACACGCTGCTGGGAGAACACACCTACGGCAGGGTGACTGATGAACTCTGTCTGTCCACCTTAACGCTTCCTGTCAACAGTTTCTGTCGTCATTGTCTCTTTATCTCACTCCCTCTCCTGATGTGCTGCTGCTCACGGCTGCAGCAGCTGCAGTGTTTCTATCGAGGAAAAATGATTCTGTGCTAATTATCGTGTTATCACTCAGCCTTAGTTTTATCTCTAATCTTAAAGTCAAGTCAAGTCAAGTCAAATTTTATTTATATAGCGCCAATTCACAACAGAAGTTATCTCGAGGCACTGTACATACAGAGCAGGTCTAGACCGAACTCTTTATCTTATAAAATTTACAGAGAGAAACCCAACAGATCCACCATGAGCAAGCACTAGGAGACAGTGGCAAGGAAAAACTTCCTTTTAAGAGGCAGAAACCTCGAGCAGAACCGGACTCAAGGTGGGCGGCCATCTGCCTCGACTGGTTGGGTTTAGACAGAAAGAGAGGGGGGTGGGGGAATGGGGTAGGAGAAAGACAACCTTGCAAATACACAGACTAAGTCAAAATGTAAATAGTAGTAGTAATAATAATAATAATAGTAATAATTATTATTACAGCTAAAGGAATAATAATAACAAACAATAGTACATTAATAGCACTAACACTATCAATAACACTAATAAATGTTTTAATTATTGTTGCATCATGGGTTGAGCTGGATCATGGGAGCAGCAGGAGACTCTCCAGCTCTGGAGGCAGAACCCTGCAGTAAGAGACAGTAGCAGAGAGAGAGAGAAGCACAGCCTGGGCACTAATGTGCTTGAGGGAAGAACACACAGTTAAAGTGATGCAACGATATTAAGACAGTTAATAGTAATCTCGTCGGCAGGACATCATGGACAACATTTACTAACTATTAATCTTAACTGATGCACTGAGACTGACCCAACCCGCCAAAGGAAAAATGGTAACCTGAAATAAGAACCAGAATAATATGCTAGTTAAAAGTTAAGGCATAAAGATGAGTTTTTAGTTTGGATTTAAAGGCCTCAACTGAGTCAGCCTGTCTAATATCAATAGGGAGGTTGTTCCAGAGGAAAGGGGCCCGATAGGAGAAGGCCCTGCAGCCTGCTGACTTCTTTTTAACTCTGGGGACAGATAGCAGCCCTGCACTCTGAGAACGCAGAGCACGGGAGGGAATATAAGGGTTAAGAAGTTCAGACAGGTATGAGGGGGCTAACCCATTTAGAATTTTATAAGTCATTAAGAGAACTTTAAAGTCTGATCTAACATGAATAGGGAGCCAGTGAAGGGAGGCTAAAACTGGGGTAATATGGTCGAACCTTCTCGAATTGGTCAGCATTCTAGCTGCAGCATTCTGAACCATTTGCAGACTTTTAGTGCTAGCACGCGGTAGTCCTGAAAGCAAAACATTACAATAATCCAGTCTAGAAGAAACAAAGGCATGGACTAGAATTTCAGCATCTGCCATGGAAAGAAAAGACCGAATCCTAGCTATATTGCGTAGGTGAAAAAAGGCGGTCTTTGTAATGTCTTTAATATGCTGATCGAAGGAAAGAGTACGATCAAGTGTGACACCCAGATTTTTGGCTGTTGTATTTTGAGAGATAACACAGTTGTCAAGGGATATAGTTACATGATCGAACTGGTGTCTATATCGCGCCGGGCCAATAACCAGCATCTCAGTTTTGTCTGAGTTAAGAAGCAGGAAGTTTTGAGACATCCAGCTTTTAACAGAAGACAAGCAGATCTCTAGTTCCCTAATTTGAGAGGCATTATCAGCCTTTATAGGCACATATAGCTGGGTATCATCAGCATAACAATGAAAATTAATTTAATAATTCCATGACTCTGAATAATTTGGCCAAGAGGAGAAATATAAGGAGAGAAAAGCAGGGGGCCAAGAACAGAACCCTGGGGTACTCCATATTTCACATCATAAAAGGCTGATGCAGTATTATTACAAGAGACACACTGAGTTCTGTCAGATAAGTAAGATTTTAACCAGCTGAGGGCCAGGCCAGAGATTCCAAATCTATTTTCCAGTCGGTCCATGAGTATACGGTGGTCTATAGTATCAAAGGCTGCACTAAGATCAAGTAATAGGAGCAGAGAGGTGGACCCTGAATCTAAAGAGAGTAGCAGATCATTTACTACTTTAGCAAGTGCTGTTTCAGTAGAGTGAAAGGCCCTAAAAGCAGACTGATACGATTCAAATAGATTATTATCAGCTAAATGAGCTGAAAGCTGCTGATACACCACTTTTTCTAGTATTTTAGAGAAGAATGGGAGATTTGAGACAGGCCGATAGTTACCTAAAGACCCAGGATCAAGGTGTGGTTTCTTAAGTAAAGGTTTAACCACAGCTGTTTTAAAGCTGGAAGGAACAGTGCCAGTCGTCAACGATAGATTCACAATATTCAGCACTGCAGGGCCCAAGACTGGCCAGAGATCTTTGGAAAGTTTACCCGGTAAAGGGTCAAAAAGGCAAGTGGTGGGTTTAGAAGCTAGTACTATCTTAGATAATGAATCAAGACATATAATGTCAAAATTCATCAGAGCAGAAACTCTCTGAGACTCAGTATGATGCACAGCCGGTTCTGCAGCAGATGCCGGAGAAATTGAACTGATTTTTAATCTAATCTCATCAATTTTACTGCAGAAAAAATTCTGAAACTCACAGGCAGTAAAGGGCGAGCAGCTAGGAGCCTGCTGCTTTTTAGTGAGTTTAGCTACAGTGTCAAAAAGAAATCTAGGATTATGTTTATTGCTATTGATTAAATTTGAAAAATATGCTGCTCTGGCAGTAGACAGTGCATGCTTATATTCCAGAACACCCTGGTGCCACTGGAGATACAGAGCTTCTGATTTGGATTTGCGCCATTTGCGCTCTAATTTCCGACAGGCCTGCTTCAGAACACGTGTGTCGTCTGTGAACCAGGGAGTGGACCTCTTTGGCTGTTTAACTTTAGTGGTGAGAGGTGCAACTGAATCAAGGAGACTAGACAACCAGGAGCTGGTTCAGGAACCAAGAGCTGACTCTGTAACATGGACGTAGTTTGGTCACACAGACCAGAACCTCCTCTACCTCCTCCACAGGAACCAGGTCAGAGAGAGTGGAGAGAGTTTACGACTGAGAGGAACAAAATAAAGCTCAGAGGTCAAAGGTCAGAACAGAGTTTAACCTGCAGCAGGAGACGGAGGAGAAGACGACGGCCATCACAGCTTATATGAATTAAAGAACAGGTCCTCTCCATGTGGTCATATCACACAGCCCTACTACAAATAAAATGTAGTTAGTTTTTAATGCTGAAAACAACAACTCCCATGATCCCGCGCTCCTTCTCGCCGTCATTAAACTACCTGGTCCTGTGAGTTTCAGTGCAGTAAGTGTGTGTCTCTGTCCTGCAGGTGAACTTCGAGGAGTTTAAAGAAGGCTTCGTGGCCGTCCTGTCTCGCTCTCTGGACTTCAGCACGTCAGAGGACGACAGCAGTTACCTGGAGCCAGGTAAGTGACAGGGAGGGGAGGGGCTACAGCTCCTGGCTCAGGGGAGACATGAGTAAATATTTGCAGAAACAGTAGGACAGGAGTTTTGATCAATGTGTGACTGATCAGTATTGATCAGTCTGGTGTTTGTATTGATAACAGTCACAGGCTCAGAGAGGCAGGAAGATAAGCTGCTGCTCTGTCAGGTCCGATCACTTTGATTGATCCCATCAGTCTGACTCACACCTTCACTTTCATTCAGATCTTTCACTCCTGGACACGGTTCAGTCAGTGACTGATGACTTTTACTGGAGACATGAAGGTAAATACGATTAATTATCTGTGAAATATTGATTTGAAATCATAGATGAAACAACGACAAACAGAATAAAAACCTCTGAGACAAGAAGGTAACAGAGGACAAGGAGCCTTTACATGTCATTTACTGTAACACACAACTGTCATGGCCCAAATAATTCACTGATGATTTCATTTAACCTTCGACCTTTCATCAATAATGTGACTTTAATGAAGAAGCTTTACACTTCTGCTGGTTGGTTTCCATCAAAACGAAGGAAAGAAATCAGCTGGTGGAGTTCAGTTTGTCCTGGTGAAGAACAGAGTCTGTGGAGCCTCCTTTCACATGATTTACTGTAAAACAGTGAAGTCAATAAATGAAGTGTGTGCAGGTTGAAATGAAGGAGGGAGAAGCTCTGAGCTCTGAGCTGGTCTCAGTCTGTTTAAAGTCCTGGTCCTGCAGCAGAGGATTCTTGTGTGACAGATCTTGGCTCCAGTCTTTAATTTGCTTCTTGTTTCTGGCTCCGAGTCTCTGCAGCGAGTCCACAGTGACTCTGCAGCTTCACTGACCTACATTCAACCTGTCTGCTGCTCGCTGCCTTCAGCCTCTCCCTCCGTCTCTGCTGCTCGCTGCCTTCAGCCTCTCCCTCCGTCTCCGCAGTCGTTCCAGAGGAGGTGAAGCCGAAGTTCGTGAAGGGAACGAAGCGCTACGGCCGGCGCTCTCGTCCTGACAGTGAACCTGACGCCGTGCTGACCTGTGACTCCGAGGACTCGCCGCCGTCCAGAACCGAGGCCACGAACTCGTCGCCCACCGGCGTCCGCAGGGCCAAACTGAGACGGTCCACGTCTCTGGAGAGCGTCGAGGTGAGTCTGATTACAGTCCTCCTGTTCCTCTGAGTCCCTGTGAGTTTCATGGGGTTCCCTAAACGTTTTCCATCCACTTCCTGGTTTTAGGATCAGTCCTGCAGCGCTCTGTGGTGTCATGTGACCAGAACATCACTTCCTGTCAGCTCTCCAACAAAAGCAAAAATCTTTCACTAAGAAACAATTAAACCTTCTGAGACCTCTGACCTTTGACCTTGTTATCACCGCTGTCAGGGTTTATTCTCGCTGACTGTGAGGCTCTGAGAGATGATGATGATGATGATGATGATGATGATGAAGCTGTGTGTTTATACACTCACACACTCTCAGTCTGAATGGAGGTCATTGTGTGTGTCGGTGCCGGCTGGGCGAGGTTCGTCTCAAATATCCAGACGTGCTGTGATTCTGCAGCTGAGTCGGTGAATACCTGAAGTGGGGGAGGGAGGGAGGGAGGAGTTGGCGGGGGGAGGTTTGGTGGTTTCGGGGGCGTTGGAGGTTTTTCAGGAAGTGGGATTGTGAGGAATGTGGCTGCTGGCAGAGGCTCTCTGCTGGTTTGGCTGCAGATCAGAGATGATTCTCTGTTTCTCTGGGACAGTTTTCACTTTTGTTTTTGGGGAAAAGAAACGTCTCAGCTGCTTTTTGTGCTGCTTTTTCTAAAGGTCAGGACGCCGTTCTCTGTCTGAGCGTCTGGCTTCACTTTGTCGTTGTGTTCCACTTTTTTCTGCGTTAAACTCAGCCTCCTCTTCATCGTCCTCTTCATCAGCTGACGTCTGATGTCACTGTATCATATTTACATCAGTATGAATGAGTGATACTGGGGCCGGGTGATAAAATGACCTCAGTCTGGGGTCGATTAAGACGATAAGCTCCAGGAAAGAGTTCTAACAACCAATCACACAGCAGCATTAACGTGATAACAGCCAGTCAGGCAGGCAGCAGACGCTCTGAAGAACATGTTGGTACCAACAAAGATGGTTCAGGAAACTGATTAAAGAGCTGGACTGGACCAACTCCCAGACAGGAAATACCTTTACAAACTGCTGACTAAGTGAAACACCTCGTTTGCTGATGTAATGATAATAATAGTTTTAGAATCCAGATCTACAGCTGCACTGATTATTGTCCTGGTTCTGTTGTGTTTCTGTGATTATTATGTTTTCGATCCTCGGTCAATAAAGATTTCTCCAGGATGCTGCAGAGGTTTTTAGTTGTTGATCTCTGATGAAGTGCAGTAATATTTGAGTGATGATCTAATCTTCAGTCGTTACTGACTCTGTTCAAACCCTCAGATCCTGAGTTTAAATTCTCTGCTCACTGTGAACGTGGAGTAACATGAAGTCTTCAACCTCAAAGAGTTAAAATGGTCACAGGAGACTGATCCACAGCCTGAAGGAAACATTACATTATTACATGATCTGACGTGACTGAGAGGTAGAGACAGAGACAGAGTAGAGACAGTGGAGACAGCAGAGACAGCAGAGACAGCAGAGACAGTGGAGACAGAGACAGTAGAGACAGACAGTAGAGACAGAGCAGAGACAGTAGAGACAGAGACAGACAGAGTCAGAGACAGCAGAGACAGAGCAGAGACAGAGCAGAGACAGTAGAGACAGAGCAGAGACAGAGCAGAGACAGAGCAGAGACAGTAGAGACAGAGCAGAGACAGTAGAGACAGTAGAGACAGAGCAGAGACAGAGCAGAGACAGTAGCAAAGACAGTAGAGACAGAGCAGAGACAGCAGAGACAGTAGAGACAGAGACAGTAGAGACAGTAGAGACAGAGACAGTAGAGACAGAGCAGAGACAGAGCAGAGACAGTAGAGACAGAGACAGTAGAGACGGTGAGACGGGGCAGTGGGGGACAGGGCGTGGTGTAAATGTGGACAGGGTAGGGGTGTTGAGACAGTGACTCTGTGAATGCAGTGGTCAGGCAGTGAGCCGGCATGGCGGTGGTGGTGGTGTCGTGGAGGTGGGAGACAGGGTGGGGTTGTGGGTGAAATAAGAGACAGAAACCAGCAAGACAGGTGGTGTCAGTTTTCTCTCTGTATGAAACATTGAAGAGTTTTTATGTAACTGGGCTCAGCTCAGATTAAATGCTGTCTCTCTCTCTCTCTCTCTGTGTGGGTGTCTCTCGGCCGGTCGTCTCTCAGCTCCAGCAGCTGAAATCTCTTATAAATACTTCACATTTGCAGCATTGGCACAGTTACATAAAGGGTTTTTAGTGTGTGTGTGCAGCATCAGTCTGAAATGATCTGAAATGTCCTGATGCTGTTCTTGCTGATGGATGAATGGATGAATGGATGAATGGATGAATGGATGAATGACAGGATGGGGTCAGACTGAGAGCTCGAGCTCGAGTCACGACAGATGAAAACCCTGTTTCCTCTGAGTCTCTCCTGTTTTCCAGATGCTGCAGTGCTGAGTCCAAAAACTGTTGAGAGTCAAACATCAGTGTTAAATATTGAAGAGAATTGTGTAACTGGTTTGACTAATGTAGAGGCTGACATCATGTCTCCTCTGTAAACTGTTTATATTCATCATCATCATCTCTCACCTGTCCTGGTTCATCGCTTGTACCACCAGACTCCATTGACAAAAACAGGGCTTTAACCAGGAGCTGCTGGAATACCACTGCCTCCATCTGTTAGTGTGTTTGTGTTACTGTGTGACTTTCAGTGGTGGAAGAAGTAATCAGATACTTTACTGAAGTAAAAGTACCACACAGTAACACAGACACACTAACAGATGGAGGCAGTGGTATTCCAGCAGCTCCCAGTAAAATCCCTGTTTTTGTCAATGGAGTCTGGTACTGATATATAGAGATGATTCTGGTTAAACTAAAAGGATCCCTTTTGAAGTGTGTGTGTGTGTGTGTGTGTGTGTGTGTGCGTGTGTGTGTGTGTGTGTGTGTCCTCCTCTGGTAAACACAGTGTGACAGATGTAGGCTAACTGTGCTGAGTGCTGCTGCAGCTAACCGCTATAACACTGATGAGGTAATAATTCATTGGCTGCTGCTGAATTTTTCACAGCAGCTTTAACCTCCTTTTCTTACATCACTGACTACACAACAGCTACACAACAGCTACACAACAGCTACACAGCCTGAGTGTGAGTGTGACAGAGCTGCGATGTTCTGCTCGTCTACAGTCAGACGGGAGGACGGAGCGTTTACAGGCCACTGCTTCACATCACAGAAATGTTTTGAATGACTGACAGGATAGATGACAGAGCTGCAGGGGACACGAGGGAGACCTACATGATATTAGTCAGGTCCTGGATCAGATCAGGATCTGGGGAGTTTGGAGTCCAGGTCTACACCTTGGACTTTTTGTTGTGTTCCTCCAGACGTTCCTGAGCAGGCTTGGTGGTGTAGTGGGTTTGTCTTCCTGCAGGGGGCAGAGTGGGCTGCTTGTGTTCCTGAGGTTTCCCAGCAGAACACTGGACTAGAATCAGATGATTCTGTTTGATTTAAGGCTTTTTCACAAGCAGCACGACGTGAATGTAGAACGTGAAAATGCGAGATACTCTATGAATAAAGTTCCACCTCAGCCGGTTGTGGATGTATTTTTTTAGGATGTTTGTGAACGCCACATTTGATGAGGCAGAGGATCAACTACCAGGATCCTTTGACCCAGAGCCTCTGACACTGTGATTGTTAATCAGGTGAAACAAACGCCCTCAGTGTGAAAAGGCCTTTACTGTCTCCTCTGCCTTTGGTGGAGCGTTGCTTCCTCCTGTGCTGATGAAAACCATCAGCAGGAAGTTGTGCGGCATCAGCATTCTGTTTCTGTAGTGATCACTTCACATCAGGTGCAGGTTCTAATGCTTCCTAACTTTAATATCTGGTTTATTTTACTGCTTTTATTACGATTCAAACCTAGTTTTAGACCTGTGCATCGTGGCGTGGATTTCATGGAGCTAACTTTTTGGACGAGGGAGAGTTGATCAGGCTGTAGATGTGTGGAAGCTGCAGCTCTGGAACATTGTCTGCTCACAGCAGAGGCAGTTTCACCTGTCAGGTGTTGTAAAACATCGTTCAGTCTCCTCAGATTTAAAGTGTGAAGTGAACTCACGCTGGTGCTGTTTCTGCTCAGGCTTTTCCTGCCAACATGGCGGTGTAAACAAACTGAGTCACGTGACGCCCGGAGCTCTACAGAGAAACTTAGGCAGAATTTCTCCAGATCGAGCAGATCCTCACTTTTTAGAATAAGATGAACAGAATGAAACTGAACCAGTTTATTCTGATGATTCAGTTTAAATCAGGTTCAGTTTCCCACAGTTCGACATGCTAAGCTCTTTAGTGTGACAACCGGGGTCTATACACTGAACACACACACACACACACACACACACACACAATATGTTTAGTCTAGCAGAAGTAATGACCGCTCAGGAATTCCTTCTGATCACTGTTTGGTCTGTTGGCATTGCTGCAGACAGACAGACACACACACACACACACACGTCCATACTTTTCTCCCAGCATCCTCTCGTCACACTCTTTCATAACTCTCTGTGCTGTTTGTTCAGACTGGTTTAACGGGCTGGTTCACACAGAAAAACACTCCGTGGTAACAGTGTGTTGACCTCCATGTTTTCTCTGCAGAGCCTGAAGTCTGATGAAGAGGCAGGAAGTCAGAAGAACTTTCAGTCTAAAGGTACTCTCTACTTTACTGGTTAATAATGAAAGTCTAACCTGTGGTGTTTCTGTTGTGGTTGATAGGAGAAGTCAGGTGCTGTGGAGGAGACCATGAAGGAAGAAGTGATGCTGATATTACTGATTTGAACATTATTACAAACACATGGTGGATTTTATTCCCTTTGGACAGAGCCAGTCTCCAGTCTTTATGCTAAGCTAAGCTAACAGTCAGCAGGCTGTAGAATCGATCTAACTCCCACCACACCCTTTCCCAAAATGTCGGACTGTTCCTTTAAACCGAGCTGAGCTGAACTCTACATCGCTGTGACTGAGTGTGTCTGTGCTCTGCAGCTCCTCAGCAGGAGGAGGTGCAGCTGGGCATCGTCAGAGGAGGAGGAGGAGGAGGAGGAGGAGGAGGCCATGTCCTGACGGCAGTTTGTGATCACCTGGGGCTGACACAGCTCAGCACAGAGGTAAGGCCCCGCCCACCACCTGCAGGACAAACAGACATCACTAAAGGAGAACTTTTTGAACCTGGGTCTGATTCTCTTCATGTTTCTGGGTCAAAGTTTGTGGTTGAATGTAGCTGCTAACGTTAGCTCAGCCTGTTATAGGTTCAGGTTCCTTCAGTTTGGATGGTTCAGGAGCTGGATCCTCGATACGAGATCCTGAACGTGTCGTGGTTGTGGTCTCGGTCTCAGCTCTAGTTTAGATCCACATCACCGTGGATAAGGAAGTCTGGTTCAGTCCCAAACAGGAAGTCCTCTTGAGGCTCCATGTGGACTTTGGACAGACCTCAGCGCTCGTACACTTCCCCCTGCGACTGTGATGATTTGGATTCAGTCGAGTGTGTCTGTGCTTGTCATTTTGACCTTTGACCTCTGACCTGCAGGAGCTGGACCTGCTGCTCAGAAAGCTGGACGCCGACCTGGACGGCAGAGTCAGCATCAGGGATTTCCAGAAGGTTCTCTGTGGCTCCGTCCCCGTCTCCTGCTCCACCCCCATACGACCTGCTGACCTGCAGAGGGCGCCACACAGGGTAACACACACACACACACACACACACACACACAATGTAGAATGTAGTTGATGCATTGACACTGACCGAACCTGCTGATGGTAACAGGTAGAGACTGAAAGCTAACTGAAGCTAAGTGTAGAACTATACGCAGACACTGGGGAACACGATGAATACCTCTGACTTTAAGATTAATTCTTTGCTCATTGTTCAACAAACAGATTTTTTTCCAAATCCTCTTTTGCTTTTTTAAAGATATTGCAGTTAATATTGTATCGTGGTCTTGTTATCGAGGTTTTGATATTGTTACGTCCATAAATATAAGTAACAAGATTCACAGTCCTGCTCAGTAAAACTGAACCACAGCTGAGACTCTCTGAGTTCCTGAGGTGCTCCTGAACGCAGCATCAGCTTTCCTCCCACAATAAGAGCTCCAATCAGGAGGCTGTGCTGCAGCTGAGAGTGTCCGCTCCTGCAGGTGCTGCAGGTGAACAGGTAGCTCCTCAGTCAGTCAGACAGGTAGCAGCCATCATGTACTGCACCTCAGGTCTGATGTCAGGCTGTGGTCTGTTAACGTGGGTGAGGACAGACAGGACGGAGGCCTACGCCGGGACGTACTGCTACACACAGGTGAACAGTTCTCTGCTCTGACCCGCTGGGTCTGGATGTTTGTCCCCAGTCCTCTTGAGTCTGAGTGGAAGTAGGCTAATCCAGATTAAACATCACACGACAGGAGCCTTTATTAGACGCTGTGGAATCTGTTTCTGTAGAAACCTGAGAGGACACACACACACACACACACACACAGCTTCACCTCTCAGGTCTGAACGTGGACTAACCTCTGGCTCTGGTCTCCGGTCCTCCATGCAGTCTCAGTCGGTGTTAGAGGAGCGCTCGGCTCGCTCCACCTCGCCCTCCCTGCTGACGGCCACGGTGGGTCAGAGAGTCCTCAGCCGGCTGGACGACGGATCAGGATGCACCAGCCCCGAGTGGGTTGTCGCCCTCTGGACCGAGGAGGGCATCAGGAACAGCCAGGACATCCTGCAGGTCAGTACAGACCAGGACCAGGACTCATCCCTTTAGTCAGACCTGTGGCTGGAGTCATGTAGAGCTGCACATACACACTGTGTTTTCCAGTCTGATCCTCTGTCTGAGCTTTGGGTCAGAGAGTGAAGCTGCAGAGGAAAACTTTGTTTCCTTCAGTAGCAGGAGGAACTCTCTCGTCCTCTCTGGTTTCCTCCCGCTCTTTGTGTGATGTCCACGACAAACCAAACTCTGTCTTTATCTCCCAGTGAGTTTTCAGCCAAACCACCTCGTCAGGACGGTGGTTTTCTGCTGCGAGGTTCAGGGGTTTCCCCGCAGGCCCAGCTCCTCCTCATTCCTCTGGTCCTGGAGGCTGAACAGAACCTCAGCTCTCTGTCACATTCCTGAGAACCACACAGATCCTCAGTCCGACAGGACAGAAGGAAATGTCTGTGTCTGTCTCAGCCTCCTCACACGATTAACAAGATTCAGAGTCAGGAGGAGGAGGAGGTTCACTCAGGCATGACTTCAGCCTCTTTTATTGATTGACTGCTATAAGGTTCCAGTGTAGTAATCATCTTTAATTTGATTATAATCTCTAAGCTTTGGCTTCTTCTAAATGTCTTGTTTCCAGTCTTCTGTTTAAAGCTTTAGTTGTTTTTGTTTAACTGTAGATTATTCCTGAAAATGAAATGAAACTTGCTGATGGAAAGTCTCAGCCTCTGACAGAGGATAACTGTGAATGATGCTGTTTGCTCAGTCTGTCCTTAGGCAGTTAAACAAGGCTCCCACCTCATATCACCCTCAGTAGCTTCTGCAGCTGTAAATGTATTATATTTATGTGTATTTATTAAAATGGATGTCAAAGTTTACGTCACTAAAACCTTAAAAACTGAAGTTGTAAAATGAAGTAACTGGTTTTAATTCAGCTTCAGGAAGTTGAAACCTGAGACAGATTCATTTTACCAGTCTGTACAGAGGCAAACAGCTCAACCATCAACTTTCTCTAATTCACTTCACGATGTAGACGTCGCAGACGGTCGACTGTTTGTCAGCGTCAGGGGTCAGGATGATTTAAAACTGCAGATGTTGAGTCATGAACACAGTTTCATCAGAGTCCAGTCACATCATTTAGTTCATAGCTGTGAAGAACCTCGTTAACAGAGTCAGGTTCATCAGCTGATTAAGACCCAGAACCAGACGGAGGCTTCACTGGATCATCTCAAATTTCAGCTTCAATACAAACTGGAAAAATGTCTGATACTGTCACTGACAGACCATAATGAACAAAGATCTGACGCCATAATTGAATCATTACAAACCAATTATAATAATCACTGAGGAGGAATTTGTCTCTGCTGCAGAAACAGTTTCACAGTTTAAGGAGACAGAAAGTCTGCAGCTGAGAAACAGAGAAACCAGACTGTTTTCAGCTGAGACTGAGATGTGATCAGATAAACTCAGAGATGAAGGTCTGTCTCTGATCTAAACCTGATGTTGTGTCTTTCTCAGACTCTGGACTTCCCTCTGGAGGAGCGTCTCAGTCTGGCAGACCTGACTCTGGCTCTGGACAATGAGCTCCTGGTCAGCGGGAACGGCATCCACCAGGCGGCGCTCATCTCCTACAAGAACGAGATCCAGCACCTGCAGTAGGTTTTCAACCCAACACTCCCTCCATCCATCTGTCCATCGTCTTCCTTCGCTTATCCAGGGTCAGGTCATAGAGCTAGGCTAACACTTTCCATCCGCCTCCAGTCTTTGTGCTAAGCTAGGCTAACCATCCAGCTGAAACACTGACTCGAGAACAAAATGTCCGACTGTCACAGTCAGAGTGAGGACAGACTAACACTTCTCCTAAAGTTAGGAAGAGGCTTTTCCTGTCTAACCCTGGTTACCATGGTTACCAGACAGGTTAGAGAGGATCTACAGGTGAGGAAGCTTCTGTGAGAGGAGCTCTGATTTATCTTCACTTCAAACCGGAGAGAAACAGCTGCAGGCCAGAGGGTGTGAACACAGGGCGTCCACATACTTTGTATTTGTAATGAGGAGAGCTCCCCCTGCTGGAGGAGAGCAGCAACTGCAGTCACATCAGCTGCAGGACTCATGGTGTGGTCAGCTGAGTTTGGATGTTACACGTCACCAAGACCTCAGCAGATGTCGAGGATGTTGCTGCAGCAGAGTGACGCTGGTTTCAGGCTCTGACCACATCAGTGTTTGGGTGTAGTCTGTGGGTGGTGACTAAAACCCTCGGTGTAGTTTCTGCTTCATTTAAAACAGCATGTGGCTCTTACTCTGACAGTGAAACAAACACTGTGTTCACCAGCACAATCATTAACAACACAGACTAATGAACATGGTCTGGTTATATATCAGTACCAGACTCCATTGACAAAAACAAGGATTTTACTGAGCAGAACACAGGAGCTGCTGGAATACCACTGCCTCCATCTGTTAGAGTGTCTGTGTTACTGTGTGACTTTCAGTGGTGGAAGAAGTAATCAGATACTTTACAGAAGTAAAAGAACCACACAGTAACACAGACACACTAACAGATGGAGGCAGTGGTATTCCAGCAGCTCCCAGTAAAATTCCTGTTTTTGTCAATGGTCTCAGGTTTTCTGGTCTCAGGAACTAATCTTTTCAGTTTGGTGTTCAGTGAAGCTTAACTCTGTGTGTGTGTGTGTGTGTGTGTGTGTGTGTGTGTGTGTTCAGGGTGGTGGCAGAGCAGGCCTGCAGAGAGCGTGACAAGGTGAAAGCAGACCTGGACCTGGCCGACCAGAGGAACCTGCAGCTGGTCAGAGAGGTGGACGACCGCCATGCCAGCATGGAGACGCTGAACCAGAGCAGGATCAGGTCAGAGCTGCGGATTCATACATAAACACAAACAACAGAAAGCTCAGCTGTGTCTCTGACACCGACCCTGCAGCCTGTGCTGTGATATATTTGTTGACGAGCCGCTCTGTGATTGGCAGGGACCTGGAGCAGGACTTCCGTGATAGGCTGACGGCTCTGCGCAGTCAGTCGGAGCAGGAGAGCGAGGCGCTGCTGCAGCTGGTGGAGAGGGAGCGCGACTCGCTGCAGGAGGAGCTGCAGCTGCTGAGAGCGCAGGAGGCCGAGCTGCAGGAGGAGCTCTGCAGCGCCGCACAGGTCTGTACGCATCACTCACCTGCCTCTACAGGTGCTGACGAGGAAAAGCTGACTGCCAGTTAATGTGTTAATATGGGAGAATACTCTAAGTTTTCAGCTGAAAAATCACCAAACACAGTGATATATCACTACCAGACTCCATTGACAAAAACAGGAATTTAACCAGGAGCTGCTAATACCACTGCCTCCATCTGTTAGTGTGTCTGTGTTACTATGTGGTACTTTTACTTCAGTAAAGTATCTGATTATTACTTAGACAGTGGTATTCCAGCAGCTCCTGGTTAAATTCCTGTTTTTGTCAATGGAGTCTAGTAGTGACTTCTAGAGATGATTCTGGTTCAGATTGTTTCTGATCAATACTGCACTGATTCCAAACACTTATTCTTTCTTGTGTCGTGTCATGTCGGTCGCGGTCGGTCGGTCGCAGGCGTTGTGGCTGTGTCGTCGGTCGTCGGTCAGCGTTGTATTGTGTTGTGCCGTCGTGTTGTGTCGGCCGCGTTGCACAGTCGCGGTTGTGTCGTGTCGTCGGCCGCGTTGTGGCTGTGTCGCGGTTAGTCGGTCGGTCGTCGTGTCAGCGTTGTATTGTACGTGTTGTGCCGTCGTACGGCCGCGTTGTATTGTGTCAGTCCGTCGTGTGTGTCGTGTCGCGGTCATGTTGTGTTGTGTGTGTCGCGTCGTATGTGTCGTGCTTCCGATCTGCGCTTGGTATGTGTCGGTCGGCCGCTGTATTGTGTTGTGTCGTGTCGTGCTGTGTCGGTCGCGGCCGCGTTGTGCTGTGTGTGTGTGTGTGAGCTTTGAGTAACTTGCCGCTGGTTTTAAACACAGGGACGTCACAGCAGTTTAAACGCTGTCGCTCACCTTGATGATGTGCTGCAGGTGTGTTTGGCTTCACCTGGTTCCTTTTCTGGAGGATTTTAGACTTTAATTCAGACACTGATAGAAAAAAAACAAACTACGCAGTGATTCCTGTCGTCGTATTGTTAGAAAATCACAGTTCAATTAGAATAAAATGGAGGTGCAGTATATTCTCCATCAAACCTGACAGTGTAGAGAAACAACATTTTAATTTAGGGGAGAAACTATTTACAGAAACTATAATTTAATTATTAAATGAAAAAATAAAACTCTGTGGAGTTTCTTAAATTGGCAGAAAATTGAATAGAGTTTGGTTGGTGGGAGGAAAACGTGGACTCAGAGCGATCACCCAGTGTTTGTAAACTTCTAACACAACATAACCAGGTTGTTTATTGATTGATTGGTTGGTTCACACCAGATTTACAGTTTACTAAATGAAACAGAAGCAGTAGAGGAGATGTTTGTGCTCGTTAAGACGACAGAATATGAAACGTCTGTTTCTCCTGCTGCAGGTTTTGTTCCTGCCGACCTCTACATCTTTATCTCTGCTCTCGTTTTTGTTTCTTTACACCTCAAACTCTCGAGGTTCAATATTCTCCTCCGTCCAATCTCACCTGCTGTCACCCAGCAGCACCTGCTCTCTGCTCTCTGCACTTCAAAGAATGTATTTTTATTTATTTTTTTCTTCTTTTTTGGGGGAGAAATCGTCAGCGTCTCCCCCCTCGCTGCTCGCTGCCTCGCTGCCTCGCTCTCGGACTCTCACCTCCTCAGGTAAATTGAGTTTTCAAGGTGAACGTCCCATTACAGGAGAAGGTTGACAAATTAATTTGGTGGGCGCCTTGTTGCAGTGTGAGTAGCGATAGTGACCGGCCTGTCAATTTGAGAAATGAGGTGTAGCTCAGCGAGCCAGATGGGAGAGAAATTGAACAGCACATTAGCTAATTACTTATGCAAATCACTGCCAGTCGCTGCACCTTAACTTAAGCAGGCTGGATGACACTCGGGGAGGCTGGTGGAGAGTTTTAGCTAATGCTAATCCAGACGTACACACCCCCACCTCCTCCCTACCTCCCCCCTCCGATGGCCCCTCACCTGCTGCAGGAGCAAAAAACCTGCAGCCGAGCAGAAAATAGATCACAGCACGTGAAACAAATATTACCTCACCTCAGAAAAGGAGTCAAACGCTGTAAGAAAAGTTTAAATCTCGACAGTAAAAGCAAGAGATTTTTCAAAATAAAAGCTGAGAGCAAACATGAAATAAATCACAACTTAATCACTTAATATTAAAAGATAAAACCAGGCTGTGACCTTTTAAAGTGAGCGCAGGAATACACATAAAATACATCAAGCTGAAGCAGATTACAGCGAAAATAAAAGTGCTTTTGTGCGACAGGACGTGAGGAGGAGCAGCGAAGGTCGGCGTCTCGTCCACTCTCACCCCGTGAAGCTCTACACTCCCAAACTAAACTTCCAAAAGTATTTTTAGTTGCCAGAGGCTCTTCTGTGTTATTTCAAACCCTGTCCTCCCACCAAGTGTTAAGGTTTTTAAAATTTATTTTGTTTTATTTTAACCTCGACCTCAGCCAAGTGAGTTTTTCCCGCCTAATCCGGCTAACGAAGCTCAGCCACTGGACTGTGGGTCATTTTAGAAGAAGATCTGATAATAAAATGTTTACAATGAGATTAAAACAAAGAAGTAAACTTTTTATTGCAGCTTTATTAAAAAAATGAAAGAATTTCAGGCTCTTTTTGTCGTTTGATGAAGCATCTTCGGCCTCGTTCAGGACGCTCAGAGTGATTTTAACGCTTCAGAAAAAACAAAAGGGAATGAAGCTGGAGAGAATAAAGAACGAAGGAGTGAGGGAAAGAAATAAAAAGAAATAAAGACGTTTTCATAATTTTTTTAATCTGGAAAGAAACAGTTTAAACGTCATCACCGCTCAGCCTCCATTACTTTATTAAGATTCCTTTATTGACCATCAGGAGCCTCCTGTGAAGCTGATCCCTCCCCATCTGCAAACTAAATCCTCCTCTTCCTCTTCCTCTTCCTCCTCCTCCTCCTCCTCCCTCCTCCTCCTCCTCATCTCCACCCAGCGTCCCGGCCGGAGACTCGGTGGCCAGGTGTTCATTTAACGCCTAACGGCAGCTCGGTAAGGACGCCCCTGAGTCCGCTTCACGCCGCCACCGCCAGCCGAGCGAAGACTGCGCTCTGCCAAATCTCCCCTCTCCCCCATAAACCCCCGTTACACCTCCTCCCTCCCTCCCTCCATCCTTTCTTTCTTCTCTTCCCTCTTTCTATTGTTTAAACTCTGCTGTACGTTAACCTCGGCGGTGATCTCATCTCTGTCCTCTGCGCAGCGATAAACTCCGCAGACGTCCAGCAGCTGGACACTAAAGGCTCCTTTACAGC
>BRZM01000248.1:0-28467 GCA_033238685.1 Lates japonicus | reverse complement strand
TTCATGTTACTTTCCAGTTACCATTGTTGCTACTGCGTGGTGAGAGAGTCTGGAGGATCAATGAAACTTTCCCGAGGAGCTGCTGCTGCACGCTGGGCCAACTATCCTTTGCTGGAACCAGGCGGCTGCTCCAGCGAGATCAGCAACAGCTCAAACGTCAAGGGTAAGCACAGATTTTTAAATATTAGATCATTTAACTAAACATTTTCGGATCAGGTAGCTTCCTGGAGTGGGTAAACCATCAAGCGCCTTTCGGAGGTTATTGTCGCTTCTGTGACTGTTATTTGAAAGTATTTAGCGTACTTGTTCTTTAGTTGTAGATATTAGTCTGGTTTCTCATATTTACAATTCGTTCTTTGGATTTCAACAAAGTCCCAGCAATGTTTAGAACATCTTGGTATTTCTCTTCTCGGTCCAGCGTTTCCAACGGTCCTTGTTTGTTTCAGGACTGGGGGCGATACTACAACCTCTGAACCAAATTGGCATAAAAGGGATGAGGAAGTCCCTTGTAAGCCGACATGTCGGGACTCAGGGATGGGGGCTACGGCATCGTGTGGGAGAATGGACTAACTTTGGAACTAGCGACAGTTTAAAGGAACGGATTCAGCAGTTATTTTCATTCTAATTAATCGCAGTTTTATTTATTTCTGTAAAATGTCCAAATGTTGGGGTTACAAGTTGCTGTGGCCACAAGTAGTATAAATAAATGTGTATGGTCTGTAAATGACTAGTATTTTATTTTATTTAATTTTAGAGTCAGAGCTTCCATTTTATAAATTTTAAAATAGAGGTTGTGGACTAAGCGGGAGGCCCGTCAGGGTTAACAGTGAGGGTCAGATCTCAGTGTTCGTGTGGTCGCAGGTAGTCTCTCACCTGCAGGAGAAGAGGACCACAAGCTGTTCGAGTGCAGCCTTTGGACCAGGCCGACCGGCTTCGACTGCAGACAGATTCGTCAGTACCAGCGAGCTGATTGTCCGAGGGGAAACCCTAAACTCAGCACATGTCGCTAATGTGTTCAACCAGGTACCCATTTCTACGAAACCAGAGACCGGGACAATGAACTGGAGCTCATCCCAATTGAGTCAAAACCGGTCAGGTCAACCCTCTTTCCTGCCCTTTAACCTTCTCTGGCGTCGGTGCCGGTATTTCTAAGGTGTTTGTTTCCTCAGGTGAAACCAGGAGGCGCGCCCAGCCTCAGGAACTGGATGAACTCTCAGGGGTCAACCACCATTGTCAGCCATGCCTCTATCGTAGGGCCGTTCCTTCGCTCCCGCCAGCTTAATCGGCATCAGCAGCCTCCCGGCTGCGGTAGACAGAGGTAAATGGTGTATGTGTACAGGGGCATCATTGGCGCCACAGGCGGTCTCGGTTATGCGAAGATCAAGGTCAGGTGGGCCAGGACAAAATTAACAAATACTCCCTATCCCAAACTGGGCAGCAACGTGAGGTGCAGTTCCATTTTTAGACCGTCGGAATGATATTTTCAGAACCACTGTTAGTTAAGCTGTCCAATGAATAACCTAGTTTATTTTTCAATGATTTAGATGAAGCCGTATCGCTTTGTACCTGATTCGGGTTCAGTTCAGTCGTTCTCTCAGGGCTGGAGCTCGGTTTATGCCTGCTACAGGTCAACATGGTTGGGGTAGCTCGAACCTCTAAAATATGGACAGCCATTTGTGGTTATGACTGTAGCATTTATTAATGGTCAAACATCCTCAAGGTAGACGCTGACTTCCCCTCCCTCTGCTTTCGGTCAGCAGATTGCATGTAATCTCAGCCCTAAATATTAATCAGTCAAATGTTGTGTGTGTTCCTTATTTCATACAGATTAATTGCAGTTCAAGGGGTTAAATGAGACAAGACAAAATTGTAGAGACAAAACCAGCCAAAATGCTGAACATTAAAACAGTGGCCCCCCAGACTTTTAAAAGAAATAATAAAGCAGTGTTAGTTAAAACTGTCCTAAAACTAGTTAAACAGATACATTAAAACCTAGTAAAATGAAAGTCAGCAATAAAATGGAGTGAATCAAGTAATGTTTATGAATACTGTAGTTAATCATATAGAAGTCAATTTCTTGGAGGTCGTTAATTTACTATTTATCAGTCAAAGAGTAACTGTTGTTCAGCAACAGTTAACCAACTCCAACAGCATGGGGTCTGAGGTGGAAGGTCTGTACTCATGAGGTGCAGTTGCTGGCCCCTAGTCTAGGTCTTTACCTGCCTTGTAGTGCTGCATTTCCAGAAACTCGTTGTACACACTACTACTGTATTTACTAATGTTTAACTTCTTCTCCAGTGTGCTTTTAACATAATTATACTAACGCTTTGAAGAGAATAAATACTTGACAAAAAGATTGAAAATGGTGCCCAGCTCGCCGCTGTAATTTTTACCTCCCAGTACTGGTGTGTTGCACTGATGTATATTGATCAAAGATCTCAGATGTCTCCTCCTCCGCTGATTGTTTGTCCTATGTTTGCAATGCGGAGGGCCTGTAACTAGCGTGGGCTAGGAGAAAAGGAGATCATTCTCCGTTGTATCATGGTCGGACAAACATAGAATGAACTCCTTTCTCACAATGGCTATTTGGGGGCCCAGTATAGAAACAATAAAAAATGTAATAATGAGGACTGACTAGATGGCTCTCATCACAACCGGCATTGCAGCCCTGGATACGCCTGAACATCCTGGGAGGACCTGGGCGGCGGTCAGAAAGTCACAGCAAACCTCCCGCCCGTGTGCAGATTAGCAGTGACAGCACTGCCTGGGCCCAGAACCCAGCCTGGCTACAGGTACCTGAAGCTGACTAAAACCTATTTACTGCTTCACCAAATGATGTTCGCTAAAACTCCAACAGAGTGTGGATTGCTGGGCTAAGTGGAAAACAAATTTGCTTGCGTTTAAAGTTTAGAGGACTTTTTTGTTACAAGAGATCAGATACAGTGTAACTGCCTGTTGCAACTCATTAATGTCACTAATATATTTGTTCTCTATAGAAACAACAAATTGTCTAAAAACCCTCTTACTATATTTCATACCCAATTCCGTTGACAAAGCGAATTTAACAGAACGCAGGGGCTACTGGAATGCCATGCTCAAATACTATTTAGTGTATTTGTGTTGTCGCCTTAATTTTTACTCAATATAAAGTGTCAATTGCTTACCGCCTGAAAGTCCCTTTTGGTAACGCAAACGCGCTAACAGATGGAGCGGTGATGTCAACAACTCAATAATCTCTATTTTGTCAGTGGAGATCTGATCAGATCTATTTATTGTTACATTGGTAAAATAAATCATAAACTCCTCTGTGTGTGTGTGTTTGTAGGATGGATCTATCAGCAGCAGCATGCCGGTCCTGGACCTGATCGACGCCATCCAGCCTGGATCCATCAGATACGACCTACTGAAGACAGAAGACCTGACTGAAGAGGAGAAACTCAACAACGCAAAGTATGTACACTTTTCTTTAAAACTAAACATGACACATAATTCACCTTAACACCCAATCAGAAAACCTCTTACCTGACCCACCACCCTCACGGTCGTCATTGTGTTTCCAGGTACGCCATCTCCATGGCGAGGAAGATTGGCGCCCGGGTGTATGCTCTGCCCGAGGACCTGGTGGAGGTGAAACCCAAGATGGTGATGACGGTGTTCGCCTGCCTCATGGCTCGCGGCATGAAGAGAGCCTAAAGACCTCAGCGACCCACGGTCACTGACCTGGACGAACCGTGAACCTGCAGATGGGGCCAGAGGCTGAGGAAATGGGGGAGGGGGGGGATCAGCTGTGTATTTGTGACTTTAAACAGGGAGATGAGATCATATTTTTGACCTCTGACATTTCTAATCAGAAACTTTATGCTAAACATGCGCAACAAATAAACACTTTTGTACAAAAAAATTGTGTCTTTGATTGTATTTTGTCCTTTATCATCTCATTTACAGAGAAACCTAAACTCAGTCTTCAGCTCTACCTTCTACTCACGCTCTTTCAAACTCTCACTAACTTTCTAAGAAGAAAGGCTTTTGTAGAAGAGCTCAGAGCTAAATGAAATGACCAGTTGGAAGCTTAGTGGTGGAGACGTTGACGTCATGTGACCTGCAGGACTCTGTTAAAGGAAAATGCCAAATATTTTCCACTTACAGCTGCTGAATTAAACAGTTATTAAAAATATTTACCAGTTGTTTTTCTATATGACTGTTACTGGAAGCATACTGAAGATTAAATCCTACACAGAAACATTGATATAATAATCTATTGTAAAGGTTTTATACTTTATTTACGCTAATATTTTTAAATATCTTTTATATCTATACTTATTTTTTAAGTTTTAGACTTCCTATGTTTTGCAGCTACATTGTGGAAAAATCCTAATTAATAGTAATTCAGACTAAGTTACAGCAGCTTTAACTTAGTGATGTTTGATCCAGATAAGAAGTTTTAAGTGTCAAACAGCAGCTGAGGTAATTATCAAAAATCATTAAACTCTTGAGCTGCATGTTTAATTCTCGCTTTAAACACACTTAACTTTTCCATGAGGAACAATTTAATTCCTCAGTTTTTCACATCAAGTATAATTTCAAAAACCAACAACTGCAATTTGATATCAAGCTAATAATCACATTAAGCAAAAATACTTTTATCATTGAGTAAAGAGACCAGTTGTTTTTCTATGACATCACTGTTAATAGAAGCTTTGGAGATTTTACACTGATATGAACAATATGGTAAACGTAGATTAAATCTTAAATTGTGTCCTAAATCCAACCAAAGACCCAACATAAAAATCCATTTTATACAAACAGATTTTGGTACTTTGTAGAAACTAATAGATCTCTTAAGTTTAGTAAGTTACAGTCCTGATCTGCAGCTTTAACTTAGTGATGTTTGATCCAGACAACAGGTTTTAAAGAGTCCGACTGAAAACAGTTAACTAACACTGACCTCCTGGAAATCTTCACGTCCGTCTCTTCTCTCTGTGACTCACTGGGTGAAGTTTGAGTCCTGAGGAGAAAAGTCACAAACAACAAGCATCAGACACTTTTAAACCATCAAATAAAAGCACAGAGGGTTTCTGGGTAATGAAGTTCAAAACTGCCAAATCCACAAAGAAACCAGTGTGTGCACTAATCACAACTAGTTAAAGAATATATATATATATATATATATATATATATATATATGTATATATATAAGCCGCACCCACTAAATTTAAAAAGAAAAAAATTGTACATATATAGGCCGCACTTGTCTATAAGCCGCAAGGTTCAAAGTGTGTGAAAAAAGTAGTGGCTTATAGTCCGGAAATGACGGTATATATATATATATATATATATCAGCCTGTTTGTTCAGCTCAGTCAGTCTCACATGAGAAACAGAAACATTTCTCCTCAGTTTGGTTTTTTGCAACAAATTTAGTTTAAATACATACATACATACATATATATATATAAAAACAAACAGGCTGATGTTAAAGAAAGAAATAAAACACAACAACAACAGGATCAAACAATGAAACAAATGAGACCAACAGGAAACACTGACATTAACACCAAACAAACTGGACTGACCCGAGTTAAACTGCAGGTTATAAATAAATGACAGTTGGTCTTCTAATGCAGGTTACCTGGATCAGAATAAACTGCTGCAAATTTATAACATGTAGATACTCTGTTATAGTGATAGATAATTAATCTGACAATTTATTAATCAAAAACTAAATCTTTTTACACTGAAACTGCAGGAATAAAGTTTAAAGTACAACAGCTCACTGCTAACGCTAACGCTTAGCTGCTAACGCTAACACTTAGCTGCTAACATTACTAGCCTACCGTTTCCCCCGCAGAGTTACAGGCTTTTCGCAGCTCTGACTGTTCACAATAAATTCATTCTTACCGCGCCATATCCTTTCATATAAGAACGATCTGAAAAGCAGCAATTCGTACACCTTTCCAGGTGTAGCATGTAGCTAGCAGCAGGTTAGAATACTTACTTAGCATGCTACGTTAGCAAACACTGGTAATTTAGCTACACACAAACAGTGAAATCACTCGACAACACAGTCAGAGTGCAGCTGTCCCTCCGACATGTATATATTAGACCAGTCACGGTGAATAATTCTGACATACCTTGAATTATCGCATCTCAAACAGCGACCTTCCTGTCGACGATAAACCGCAGGTGTGCAGGATGGACCGTGTTCACCTGACCCCTGTTCTGCACTTTGTATTGATCAAAACTGGATTTCTCATGTTTGACTTATTTCATTAAAGAAAGAAACAAGGAAGCCTCACAAAGTTCTACTCTGTGGATAAAATAAAATGGAAAACGGTGCTACTTCCGGGTTTTAAAAGTAGTTACAAACAACTATTACTTCAATTACTTCATTTTCCGATTTTAGTGTCAGAACGTGAATCGATACGAGCCGTTTTTATGTTGAAAAACTACAGTTTTTCATTTACTTCATAATTATTTGTTTGATCTGGGACCCAGAGACGTGAACGTGAGGGTCTTTACTCCGAGCGTCCCGCCCACTGCTGCCTGATTGGTCCAGCTCCCTGTCAATCAACACATCAACAGCTCCTCATAAAAAAAGGAAAAGTCCAGTAAAAATTAAGGTCTTTTTTGTATTTTATAATCAAATTTCGCTTATTTGTTTTATTTTATTTTAACTGAGCAAGAACAGGCTGCTACCAGACTCCATTGACAAAAACTGTGATTTTACTGAGCAGAACACAGGAGCTGCTGGAATACCACTGCCTCCATCTGTTAGTGTGTGTTGTGTTACTGTGTGACTTTCAGTGGTGGAAGAAGTAATCAGATACTTTACTGAAGTAAAAGTACCACACAGTAACACAAACACACTAACAGATGGAGGCAGTGGTATTCCAGCAGCTCCTGTGTTAAATCCCTGTTTTTGTCAATGGAGTCTGGTAGAGATATATAGAGATGTTTCTGGTTATTTTTTCTAAATGTTGAGGGTAGAAAATGTTATTTTGCTGCAGGACAACAGTCCTCACTTCAGAAATAATCAAGTTATTTTGGTTCGAACATCTTCAGATTTGTTGAGTGTCACTCTGTCGGTGCAGTGATTCAACAAACGGCACGTTTGTTTTGACAGATGAGGTCTTTACTGATAAAGTGATGAGAAATACAGTACAGTATATACAGTATTCACAGCAGTTAAGGCGACATTAAAGGGACATTTCATGCATGTAAATTTGAGCTGCTGTACAACAAATTACACAAAAGGTTCACAGAGAGTTACAAAAGGGTATGTTACATCAAAATCTCAACAAACCTGAAAAGAAGTCACATAAAAATAAATTTCCTCCCAGTCAGAAAAGTACAAAAATGTGAGTACAGGCCGTTTTTGGACAGTTTATACTGTATATACAAACAACAACAACAACAACAACACTGCTTTGTGCTCAGCAGGCTTTTCACTGCACATTTACACAATTTACATCAGCGTCACATTTGTCAAAGTTAAACTCTCTGCTCTCATTTCAGATTAAAGGTCATTTAAGATTTGCTCAGTTGCCAAAACAAAGATATAAATACACAAGTTTAAAGTGCAGATTCTGTCGGGGCGAAGCAGCTGGTTTGGTTTTATTTATTGCTTTTCCCAAAACAACATGTGACCATGTGACGTGAGTGGATATGAGTGACTACAGGGAGGGGGATGAAAGATGGCCGACATCATGCTCCTGATGTTCTGATATTTCATGAGAATGGGGTTTGACTTCAGCAGGCATTCAAGATTACATTAAAACACATCAGGAATGTGAGAAAAAAGAATAATACTGCTCCAGATATTAACAGCTGATATATATTAACCATCACGTCTCCGAGCTGCCTGTAGTGTGGAATACATGATCATTTATTCTGTTTATTCTGTGGATTATTCAGCGACTGATTATGAAGACTTAATGTCTGAGTGTTTGATGGTGAAACATACAGTACATGAAATCCTTGTGATAAATAATCTGAACACAGGCGACAGAACATTAAATAAAACCCTTTAGACTTTTATCACCACAGAGCAAAGGCTGTTTTGGCAACTGTGAAATCTCTCCAGTGGAAGATTCTTCCTCCTGCTCTTTATGTAGCTGGAAACCAAGACCTGATCCAAGACCTGAACCAAAACCTGATCCAAGACCCGATCCCAGACGTGATCCCAGACCTGAACCCACACCTGATCCCAGACGTGATCCCAGACCTGAACCCAGGCTGGTGGAGAGTTGGGTTTTAAAGGGGCAGTAATCAATCTGTGGTGTCAGTGAACGCACCGCTCACTCACTGCTGACGGCCTTTAAACCTGATATTTTGACCAGTGTTGAGTTTTCTTTCGTTGCGTCATGTTGACAGAGAACACAGCTGCCTTTCACTGCCCGCTCTAAAGACAGAAAAACTTTTCAGCTTTAAAATGTCTAAGAACGACCTGAGCTACATTCATGTCATTTTAACCAAGGTAACAGTTTCATGTGGTCGTCTGTCAGTGGCGTCTCTTTGTTCATGTGTCATAACTGACTTTTTATCCAGCTTTAAGATCTTGGTGGTTTTTAACTATATGTTTTAACCAGATGAAGGATGTTAGTCATCAGACGTCTGGATTTATCAGAGGAACAAGCTAAAGAGCTAACGTTAGCAGCGTTAGCACTCCACCAAACTACACTGGAGAAACACTGATCTTTAATATGAAGTTTTCCTGGTTTGAATCATTCTATTTTTTTATTTTTATTTTATCTCCAATCACTTTTAAAATGTGCATTAAAACACCTGAGTGGAAGATTCCTTAGTCTTAGTCTTTATGTTTTATTTATCTTTGATACGTATCGTTGCTCATATTTCAGTTTGGAGCCTGGTTTCAAATTAAAAACCCAGCAGCATTTCAGTGGAAAGAAACCCATCGTTTCTCCACTTTTACTGTGAAATACTTTGCTACTGACTATTGTTTCTCTTTGAGGAAATGCAGTGTATTCGGGTGGAGCTGTGGAATACACAGACAGAGCTCAGATTAGGCTTTTTGTTTTTCTGCCGACATGCACAGTAGAGCCTGCAGCTGCTGAGAGCGGTGATTGGCTCTGGCTGCCAGCAGAGGTCGATAAACTTACTGCCCCTTTCTCAGTTTGTTCCAGGTCTGCACTGGCACATAATTCAAAAGTCCAACTGGCAACTCCCTTGTTCTCACACACACACACACACTTACTCACACACAGAAATACTGCTGACGTAGCAGGCTGTGGAATGAAGCATCAACAGTGCAGTAAACCCAAACCAACCCTGAGTCACAGAATCTCACTCAGCAACAGCTCCGGCCTGAAGAGCTCAGGGATCTGGGACAGACAGTCGGTGTTTAACACAGTCACCAGGCCACGAACCGGAGGCGTGGCTACGTGAGATCTCGTCCTCAAACACCTGCACCGCCTCATCCTGAAATCTAAAACTCTAATAAACACGTCTGATGTTCACCAACCGTCTTGCACTGTGGATGCTGATGGTGTTAACACAGCTGCAGCCTGTGGCACCACACTGCACTAAAGCCACACAACGTAACCTCACTGAGCAGCAGCAGCAGCTGGTCTTTAACTCTGTTCAGTGGTTTTCATGAACACAAAACAAACACTAGCACACTCACTGAACTGAAACACGGCCCAGTGGTGTATATTACCCATGATGCCCTTCTCCCTCTGAAGCAGGAAGTGTTGTTTAAAGACTTCTACGTCCTCCAAAGTTTCATCTTTTTGTAAAAGATTCTGAAAAAGTTGCTGATTTTCCATCAGCGTGAACTAGAACGTGTGAAACACGTTGTATAAAGTCTCTGAGTGACGTCAGCCTCAGTCGGCTCTGAAGGTGACAAGTCTGAATGATTAAAAAAATCTGGTACTAGCATTAATGCTGCGTTCAAGACATCGATTAACTTGGAAAACGTTTGTGGCGGAACTTCAGAGTTCCAAAAATCATGCGATCACATGATTAACTCAGAAAACAATGGTGTGAATGAAATCAGATCTGTTCACGTGTTCAAGGAAGTTGGAGCTTGTAATTTCTGACTTTCCAATGTGTCATGAACACAGCCCAATCTCCAGCTGAGCTGTTGCACTGTGGGTAATGTAGGCACCAGGAGGAGTAATCATTTTAAAAAGACCATCTCTCTGGTTCTGCTGCATCAATTTTCAATCTGCCAAAGTAAATTTTAAGCTTTATCTTAACTCTTCAATCATAACTAAACTAAAAAGTTTTTTTAATGACTTCTTCACCTGCTCTCTGTTCAAACTAAGCTCCGTCATGGCCGACACACGGCCGGTGCAACAGGCTGCTGAGGTTTAACACTTCAGTCGTGAACACCACGTGTGTTTTGGCACATTAGCAAACTGCATCTCATTAAAAACGAAACACCTCATCCAACGTGAACGTGACGGCTGAAGCCACAGGAACAGGCGGGTTTTCCCTCCGTGAAACAGCGACGACAGAGAGAGGACGCAGAGTGAGAAAAGACCCAGAAACAGATCAAACTGACCTTAATGATCCGTCAGATTACTGTCCCCAGACCTGTTCAGGGACACGCAGAGAGCTCCACAGAAGGTCAAACTTTTATAAAACACACACAATTATACCTAAAATATATTAGAGAAAAATATCTGTGTGATGTTTACAACAACCCAAACACCTGATCTCAGCTTCTCTTTATATTAGAAATATCTTTATGTTAAAAGTCGTCTCCCTCTAAGTTAAGACTGGTTTTCTTTTTGGTTTTCTTCTCTTCAGGGAACTCACACAGTCCCAACACGTCACCTGAAACCTCAGTAGAAAGAAATCTATTATCTGGAGATAGAGAAGTCTGCAGGATAGAAACAGGTGAAGATACAAACGTTGGTGCTTCTGCAGCTAAAAGGTTCAGACTGGAGCAACACTGAGCGCTGATTTAAATACCAATGCTTAAAAACAGAAATAAAATACAGCAGTATTAGAGCCACGGTTCAAAAACTGCTCCGAGTTTTACAATAAAGTCATTTAAAAAAAAGAAAACTAAATAATATCATGAGATTAAAGTCAGAGTTCTTTCAAGCCACAAAATAAAACAATATAGTTGTAATTTTATGACAAAATAAGTTTTAATTTGATGAAGAAAGTCAGAATTCCACCAGAATAAAGGCACATCGTAATATTACCACTCTATTCTCAAACTATTAAATTAAAGTTTTCCTCCTCCTCTACAAAACATTACGACTTTTTTCTTTTAAGATTCTGACTTTATCTCATGATATTTACACCTTTATTCTCACTACATTAGAACTTTCCCCAAATTATTTGGACTTTATTCTTGAAATCCGTCAGAGTGGACCTGATACTGCGTCGTCGTGTTTTGGTGACGACCAGTGTTTCGAGGATAATAAACTAAAGGAATGTGGAGTTGTGTTTTTGCTCTTCAGTCGACTGTTGTGTTCTTGTGTTTACCTGAAGAAATGGATGCTGAACAGAGTTGACTGTCACTCACAACCTGTCAACCTGCTCAGGTTTGGCTCCTCCATCTATCTGCTTTCTAAATCATTAATTCACCTAGAAGTTCCCTCTCGTCAGTTAGTAAATAAATCCACTTCTGACCACCATTTCTCCATCCTTAAACATCATAAAACACTCTTCTGTTACTGAGAGACAATGACACGGAGGCGTGTTGTAGCGTTTTGTGAAAATCAAGTCAGCGCGTCGATCCAGGTGTGTGTTTGGTGTCGGTGGAAGCTCCGCCCGCTCACGTCAGGAAGGTGTGTTTGGAGGAGGCCTCGTCCACCAGAGCCTGCACCGTGATGCTCACCTTCACCAGGCCTTTCTCCTCCAGGATGTGGTGAGGGAGACACAGTTTGTCCTGAGGAGAGCAGAGTCACAGACAGTCAGTACAAGTGACACCTGACCACACCAACACATCTTTCTGATATAAACCAGGTCTGCTCAAACTGCTTCCAGGAAACAGCCTCACACTCACAATAAGTAAAACCCTCACTGGTGTTTTAAAGGATAATGGAGAATATTAAGACACATATTTAAGACACAGACATGAGAGTGGTGTTGATCTTCTCATGTAACTCTCAACAAGAGAGCGAATAAGTGTGTTTCATTTAAGCAATATTAACCGAGAGGGTGAGCTTTAACATCATTTGAGCACGACAGTGATGCGGTCCGCAACTATGACCAACAAAGTAAAATGTATAATCAAAACCTGTTCATGTTGAGGAGCAGTTTGCTCTCAAAATTAAAAGGTTTTGGCGAGTGTTTTTCCCGTTTCCATGGAAATACATGGGGTCACACAGATGTAGCTTCTGCACCCGCAAACGTTTACATGAATTTTAAGTTATAGCGCCGTGTCACAGACACAGCTGATGGAGAAAGCCGAGGCGCTTTGCTCAAATGACGTTAAAGGACACCCTCGAGTGTAATGTTGCGATTATACAACTATGACCAACAAAGTAAAATGTATATGGTGGAGTAATATTTTTAGTGATCAGTAAGGCGTGCTGTCATGCTGATTTGAGCACATTCTAAATGTCTTGTGGACCAATCAGATTGCTCGGTCGGAACTACTTGTTGTATAATAAAAGATACCTCCAGTGTTTCTGAACCTGGACCTTATTTCCCATGTTTCTGGGTGTAAATGATTGACAGGGACAGAAATCGGTGCAACGTTGATCAACAGTGAACTTGGCAACAGCTGCTGCAATGTAACCCAATGGACAAGTGTCCACGTCAATGGACGTCCACTAAAGTGCTTGTTTTTATTCTAAGTGTCTGTCTGTGTGAGCACTGCAGCAGCTGTTCAATCCTTAAGGTTTGAGCAACTCTGCAGTCTACCTTAAAACAAGGACACTGCAGAACAGACGACATCCCTAAACTTCATTTATTACCTCACACGGTCAGATATCATACACAAGTCTTAAAAAGAGCCCCCCCCCCCCCCACACACACACACACAGGAAATCCACCCACATCAGCACAACGTTAAAAAATCTGTGGCAACAACAGCAACTGAATTAATTCACAGAATAAACTTAAATCATCAACGTTTGACGAGCGATAACAGAGTGACTGAGCTCACACTGCTTCTGTGTTGTATAGATCATAAATACAAGGCATTTTTTCTGTTTCCATAACATCTGTACTCATTCAGTTTCTGTGAATTAATCCAACAACCAACCAGCTGCCAGTCAAACATCAGGTTTTTAAAGGAGGAGGAAACATCTAATTCAATGTCCCGGCAGAGCGACATCCTCTGTGTATCAAACCCTCGAAGATAAAACATCTTAAGAAGACTAATATATACCTAACTTCATAAACTCATCTAGTGTCTGTAGCCCTTCAGAAACGCTCACATTGCATATCAGGATACAGTAGAGTTAGCTGAGGGAAATGAAAGGAAGTCATTTCATTTAAATCAATAAATAAAATCCACTTTTCAAAACACCGTACTCAAATAACAGTTTTTAAATTATTCAACACAAAATAAACATCTAACTGATTTCAATAATCACTAAGGGCTGAGATATGGCTTCTGCTTATGAAAAGGAGAAGTGTGCAGCTCTACAGTGGTGAGTCACTGAACGTCTCCACTCAGGGATCATGTGCTTATAATGCAGTTTAATCTTTGTGAAATGACGGGGACAGTGAAAAGTCTTTACCTGTCGTCACTCTGAAGGAACAGTCTGTCATCGTCTGATATTCACTGATATTTCTGGAGTGAAAATATTCAAATCACCTTTACGTTAAAATATCTTTGTGATAAAACAGGGGCCTCAGCAGCGCCATCTGGAGGTCATAGTGGAGGTTTTCAGAGCTTCAAAAATACTGGCGTTATCCAGTCAGGACCTGAGCTCATGGAAATGACTGAATCTTTGGAATCGGTGCAGCACTGATCAGGATCAGTGAACCTGACCACCATGTTCTTTCACTACACTGAAGTTATAGTTAAAGAATCTCTGCATGGTTTGTTTATTGGATTTAAATATATATGTGTAATCAGTGTTGGTTAATTAGGATGTCAGCACTGCACTTTCCATTATTCCTGAACACTGTAAGTCTATAACATCATGTGGAGGTCGTGTCTTTAATGTGTCTTTGTTCTCAGATATTTTAATTGTTCGGTCCTTTAAGAAACTTTGAGAAATATTGTGCATGTAAACCGTGACCTACATTCGTTTTTATTTACACCACAGCTGAACAGGACTCTGATCCAGTCATTTTAAATTCAGACATTTGCCTCCAGCCTGTCGTCCACTACACCTCCATGATGGAGCCAAATGGCTGCTGAGAGATTTGTACCAGAGACCAACACTTGTCACCTCAGTAACACCAAGCTGCTCAATGCTAAATACTGTACACTGTGCACAGTACTGATCCTTACTTACATCAATGATCTGAACACTACAGCTGATTGTGTTTTGCCAGGGAGGAGGAGTAAATACTGGAACAGGTTCTGACTTTGTTATCACTCCTTTCTGGACATGAGACAGTGGTTCTGTTAAACTAGAACAAAGCCCTGGATGGAAACTACAGTTAGATGAGGAAGAAGAAAACACACTGTCAGTCCTGCACAGATCAGATATCCCTGCTGGACAATATGTTGATAAGACATCAGTGACTTCAAGTAACCTGCTGCTCCACACGTCCTGCTTCTGTTAAGAGTTTCAATGTCAATTTATTGCAAAGACACAAACACGTCTGTGAGCTGATTGTTTCCAAAACGGGCGAGAAGAAGAAGAAAATCAAACGTGGAGAAGGAGAGAGAGAGAGAGAGAGAGAGAGGGAGAGAGAGGGAGAGAGAGAGAGAGAGAGAGAGAGAGAGAGAGAGAGAGAGAGAGAGGCGTCGGCTCATGCTGATGCTGCATTCGTCTCACATGGGAAATAAAAACGTCGACTTTCTTCAGAGTTCATTCTTGTTGCTCGTTTGGTTTTGTGTGGATCACAAACATCACTATGCTCACGTGTGTCCTCACATGAGCCCACAGGAACATGTTGTTTCAGGTTTATCTTGAAACAGTGCTCAGAGTCGCTGTAAGTCTACAGCAGAGAGATCCTTCATTAACAAACCCAGTGTTAGACATGAGGAGCCCAGTCCACAGTCCAGGGTTACCGTTACCAGATTCCCACATCTCCACCACAGACAAACTGTAGCTACAGCTCCGTCCACATTTAGTGCAGATTTTAGCATATTCCTCACAGAATCTGAGCTGAGGTCATTAAAAGAGCTCAGACGAAGGAAACACGACGGAAATCTGACTTCTCTGCTTCATGTGTTAGAGTGAGGAAGGTTCCAGTCACATGATTCATGTCAGAGTTTATTCACAAAGTCTGTCTCCACTCGGTCACATTTTGTTTTCATCATCACACCAACTTCAAGTGTAAAAACTATTTGGACTTTTAAGAAGATTTACTGCGTTTACAAAAACAGGTGGCTGGAAACACACTCTGTCTGTGGAGGCACAGAGAGAGACTTCTAAACCAAAAAGACTGTTAATGTTGGAAAATCCACATGTTCAGTCTGATGTCACGACAGATGAAAATCCTGTTTCCTGGTCCGACTTCTCAGAGTTTGTCCTGTGTTTATAAGATGCTGCAGTCCTGTGTCCAGGTTGTCTGAACAGATCGGAGTCATTTTCCTGCTTCACTGTGACGAGAGAGAGAAGAGGGAGCGACTGCAGCTGATCAGTTACAGCTTTTAAACCAATTAAGAAAAGTTTGATGCCAGCAGGTGCTAATGTTAGCCAGCTAACCTAGCTAATGTTCTAAGCTGTGGGTTTTACAGGGTGTTTCCTGCTCTTCATGTTTCAGTTGTCAGTCCCTCTCTGTGCTGCTCAGCTGAGGTGAATAAAGCTGGTGTTAGCGAGCTGTCTCCACCCGGCTGAGGTGAGAACAGACGACCTTAGCTAGCTGCTTTCACTACGTTTTGGCAGCTCAGATAAGACACATCACTGCAGCATCTTGAAACAAGGAGAGCTTCAGAGAAGTTGTGTTTTCATCAGTCGTGACGTCACGACTTAACAAGCAGACACACACTTGGTTTTACCAAGATGCTTCAGATAAACTGCATGTCTCCATCTCTTCACTGAGTCTCTCTGTAAAACCATTACAGCACATTCATTCACTCTGAGCATGATTTTTCCCATGTGACATAAATGCAGCAAAAATAAGGAGGAGGAGCCAGGGCAGAAAGAGGATGGGGCTAGCAGGTGATTGACAGGAGGCCGTTGTCACGGTTACGTCAGCTCACTCCAACTATAGGCCACAAAGAGCAGAACTAGGCAGAGGATGTGAACCAGGCTCGAGCCAATAAGGTCCCAGATTTGCCAGGCGGGAGGCGGGGTTTGAGTGGTGACAGAAACCAATGAGGGCGTCTCTGAACCCCCGGAGGAGGCGGGGTTCGGAGTCGACACCGCCTCTTCCCGTTTCCTGTCTGGAGAGGTCGTATCCAAGGCAACCAGCGCCCGAAGCGTGGCGCGAACCGGCTGCAGACGGCACTGGATGATGTCGTAGGGCGAACAGAGGGAAGACTGACGGCCCCATTAGGAAGGGAGGGGGAAATAAATGAAGGAAGGGAAAACAGGAGGGGGGAATGGAAAGAGGGAGGGAAGAAAGGAAGGACAAAAGGAGGGAGGGAGAAAGGGAGAGAGCAGAGGGAAGAGAGGGAAGAGAAAGAGGAGGAAACAAGGACAGTAAGGAGGAGGTAGGGAAGAAGGGATGAAGGAGATGAGGATGATGGAAAAAAGAAAGAAAGAGAGGGAGGAGGTGAAAAGGTGAGAAGTGACGGTTCAAACATTCTCCAAGAAAGAAAGAAAGAAAGAAAAACCAGGAGGAGGAAGAAGAGTGATGGGGTGATGGTGGTGATGGTGAGAGAGGGATAAAAAGGAGGGATAAGGGAAAAAAAGAAGGAGGAGGAGTGGGAGGAAACAGGAAGACAAAATAAGGAGGGAGGTAAAGAAATCCAGGGGTTAAAAAAGTTTTTAAAGAAAAGTTCAAGTAGGAGGTGAAGAAGGAAGAAGGGGATGGAAGAAAAGGTGAAGAGAAGAGAGAAAGAAGGAAAAATCAGCAGGGAGAGGAAGAGGAGGAAGAAGAGATTAGAGGTGAAGAAGACAGAAGATGAAAAAAGGCGATAATGAGAAAGAAACCAAAGGGAAGGATTCAAAGAAAGATGAGAGAAAAAGGAGGAAATGATGGAACCATGTAGGATGGAGGAGGAAACAAAAGATGGAGGTAAAGAAGTGCAGGATTTCAAGTAAGAGAGAGGAGGTGAAGTAAGGGAAAGGAGGAAGAAGAAAAAAGAGAGGGGATGAGGGAAACACTCTCCACAAATGAGAGAGAAGAACCAAAAAAACAGGAGGAGGAAGAGGTGAAGAAGAAACAGAGGATTTTAGAAAAGAAATAAAAGATGAGAGAAAGACAATAAAGAAAAAATAGAGACAAGATAGAAAGAGGAGGAAGAGAAAGAGGAGGAGAAGGAGGAGGAAGAGGAGGTGGTGCGATCCAGCCGTAAAGTAAAAAGAGAAAGAAAAGGCAGGAGGTTAACCAATGGACACAGAGGTCAAAGGTCACAGGTAAAAAGAGTGTGAGCGAGGCAAAGGGCAGAGGTGGAGGCGGAGGCGGGGATGGGGTTACCATGGCAACGAGCAGGGATGCTTCCTGAGAGAGGGTGGAGAGAACTCTCTCCTCTCCCAGGGAGCAGACCATGGTGAGGAGGTGAGGTGGCTGATGGGAGAGCCAGTGCAGCACAGCCAGCACGTTAGCATGTTAGCACAGAAGCTGTTGGCAGGTTAGCTCGGAGGAAGCTGTTAGCAGAAGCGCAGTCAAGTCAGTATAGCATTCAGGCGGCAGCAGGTTAGCCAGCTACAGTTAGCAATGTCCACACAGGGGCTGGAAACAGTCAGCAAGCAGCAGCAGACATGGAGGTCAAAGGTCAACCAGAAAAACAGCTCAGAAACAGAAGGAAAAAAACAAGTCGTCTCTTTCTTCACTTTCTCACAGAGTAAAGACTCATTAGACCAATGTTGTGCTGATATAAAGAAACATAACAAAGATAATGAAACGGTCATCTCTAAAGAAAACACTCTCTCAGACTGTTGCTTTAAATGTGACACACTCTGCTCCTGCTGTCACACAAGCAAACATGACATTTTAGGAAACACTTAATTGCTTTCTTGCTGAGAGTTAGATGAGGAAACTGACACCACTCATCTGTTCTCACTCTAAATATGAAGCTGCCATCAGCTCTGAGCTCAGAGCGAACAGTAAAGACAGACAGGAAGATCTTTTTACCTGACTCTGGACAGAAGGGAAAGAAGCTGAGTATTTTGTTTTCTCTCCTCTGCCACTGTATTTCCCAGAATCCACCAGTCCAGAGCTTATGAGCAGTGACCGGACAGACTGAGGACAGTTGTTCAGCACTGAGAAAACCATGTTCTCCTTTTACACATCCAGTCTGAGGTTTTATGCACAAGTTTTGAACTCATTTAAAACAGTGCAGAGGCAGATCCTGTACACCTTATCCTGATGCTAACACTAACACCAAGTCTGAACCCTCAAACAGCCACACAGGTCCTCACAAGTACAGTGGGTTTGAACCCCATGAACATATTAAACCAAGCCCACACTCTCACACAGCTCAGTCGGCTCTGTTTCAGACTGAAGCTGCCGTTCTGATCGACTCCTGTCATGATGGAGGAAGCTGGAGGAAGCTGGAGGAAGCTGGAGGCCACAGGCAGCGATGACAGCGGTGATGAATCAGCGTTACATGTCGACATTAATGACCGCATTTTAAAAAAGCAATGACAACAAAAAGGAGGCAGGTAGGAATATTAAACCAGTCCTGGGAAAAGGCTGAGTGGTTCTCAGGTTTTCATTTAAAGTAACAGATGTTTATTAAACAGCAAAAAGACCTTCAGAGAGTCAGCTCTGATCCGCTGTCTGACTTTAACAGAAATATTCAGGCTTCCTTCGACCACCAGCCCCCCTCCCAGATCTGGTTTACAGTTTAGTGTCGTCAGGAGTGTCCTGCAAAAATCCTCACTTTCAGTTTTCACCTGTTGCATTGCCATTAATGAACTTCACTACACCCAGTGAAGGTAAAGTTCAAGACTCTGAAGATTTATTTACTTATTTATTTTGCAGGACACCGTCATAGTTCCCTCTACGTCTTTGATCAATAATTGGTCGACTGGAGCTGAACTGAAACCATGTTGACGACACGAGTATGACTGCTGGATTTCGGGGGGGAGTTGCTCTCATGAACTGGGGGTGTTTTCAGGTTGGAGGTTGCTGGTTCAAATCCCTGGACTTGCAGAGGAAAGAAAGACCTTCAGCAGCCCAGTTTCTACAAACAATGCCAGAGAACTGCAGCTTCTTATAGATAAACCAGTTTGTAATGACTGATCAGCCGCATCCATTCATCAGTTATTACAAACTGTTCAGTATATCCGACTTCTATGATCCTCTGGCGCTGATATGTGTTGACATCTTGGCATTAAAAATGAGCAGAACTAGCTCTTAGCAGCTGTGGATGACAACTATCACTGGATTACTGTGACGCTGCAGAAAACTTAAAAACATAATGATTCTCAGGCAGGTTCTCCAGTTATAAGGAGCATTTTTTCTATTTTTTCTAAGGAGATTTATGGACATATATTAACAACGGACATCTGAGATAATGATGTCCCTTAAAAAACTTGAGTTACAAGAGGAAATTAGGAGAAACTTTCAAACGACCCCCAGTTCAGAGAGGAGACTGTTCTGTTGTCAGAGCACTAAGACGGTGGACGTGAGGTCAGGTCTTACCTCTGGTACACCAATCTTTCTGCAGGCATCCAGGAAGTTCTCCACATTCCTCCGACACTTGGCCATGCTGAGTTTGGGCTGGAAGCACAAAGTCACATTTACAGTCATTAACAGTCATCATTTTTTAAACGACACTTTTCTGCTGCAGCTCACCTCCGTCTCCATGATCGACAATTTTAGCAACAATTTGAGAAACTACATCAGAAAAAAGTTTGGTTTGGAAACAAAAACAGATTTTATGAGCAGAAACGTACCACTGCAGGCGAGGGGACGTGGATGCTGCCAACAGAGCGTGGGCGAATGTGATTGGCCAGATGGCAGAGCACGACGCCGTCCATCAGAGACGAGCCGAGGTCTTCAGGAAGGACGACCTTCAGTCTGCTCTCGATGCTCTGAGGAGTAAACAACATGAACATTACTATCAGTATACAGTACTATACTGTGTACTGTGTACCAGCTTTCAGAGTATACAGTACATATATACAGTATTACTGTTCTTTACTGTTTGGTATTAACAGGAAATTATGCAACTTAATTTAAAATCCCACTGATGTTTGTAAAAAGCTACAAACGTCGCCTCGCCTCTGCCAATCAGTCCAGCTGCAGTTAATTAACATGTCAGTTCTTCAGTCATGGCCATGTTTCGTGAGGTTTTAGTAACCAGCACTAAGATTGAATGAGTTCGTTATTGAGTCCAAGTGAGTGTTTGCACAAAATCTGAAGAAATTCCCTCAAGGCGTTACTGAGATATTGTGGCCACAAGAACAGGACGGACTGACGAACGACCTGAAAACATGACGCCTGAGGAGGCGTGAAATATTTGAAAAATGATCATTATTTACTCAATATTTCACTTTCTTTTAAACCTGTTAGTTCAAACATGTCTTTAATAACAGCAGGACAGAGAGGACTGAACACTGTAGAAGTTTTTAAGGCCAACTTACGATTTAGTTCTTGGTCTTATTCTTGTTAAGCATTTGCGCACAGTTTTTCTTGTCGAGGAACCTATCCTTGTGCACGTACCCTGAATTGTAGCATGAAAAGACTACAGACTGAGGGCAAAGGGAAACTGTCAAAAGAGTGCTGCTGACTTTTATGGTTATGGATGAAACCATGATGTAAGTACCCACACTGTCACACCTCTTGCTTCGTCTTTTGACAAAAACTGATGAAAGAAATGCTGAATGGGAGCACGGACACTGACTCAAAATCAGCCGCTAAAAACTCGTATGTAGTGCTGAACTGACTCACATGTGTACAACTAAGGGACCAGGAAATAACTGTAACGTTTTCATGTCGTTTTGTAACGATAAGTGATCAGGGAGGTCAGCATGTCTCACATCTCTGAGCTGCTCCATGAGCTCCAGCTCCTCTCTGAGCTGCTCCATCTTTCTTCTCATGGTGAACTGAGGATCCACAGACTCCAGACTCTTGTGGCTCCGCAGGAACACTGCAACAAAAACAAAAACAACAGGACAGGTAACGTTAGACTGACGGTTACATGGTTAAAGTCTGGACACATTAGAGGAACGCATCTCAGGCAGAGGCGACTCATGAAAAATCACTGCTTCAAGATCTCTCTGATTAATTACATAAAATGTTACAAGTTCACATCAGAAAACAGCCGGCCAAATTACAGCTATAAAGGTGATCCTGAACGGAAGAACACACGGTTCAGCTTCACAGGAAACACCAGCTTTAACTCAGTTATGAAAATGTTCTACTTTCCCTTAGCCACTGCACGTACGTGTTTCACAGTTTTTTATTAATTAGGCTAACATTAGCTTCATGAGTTGAGTGAAAACACAGTCACTGGCTGACTTGTTTTAAAACAACATCAAATCTTAAATGTGCACAAACACACTAACAGATGGAGGCAGTGGTATTCCAGCAGCTCCTGTGTTCTGCTCGGTAAAATTCCTGTTTTTGTCAGTGGAGTCTGGTAGTGACATATAGTGATGTTTCTGGTTAAACCTAAAGGATCTGACTCTTTAATAATACTGTGTGTTTGAGTGAGCAGAGCTTCAGTGTGGGTCTGTGCAGAATAACAGAAACTGTGTCGATACAGTAACTGACATCCTGCTCGTCCACATCTGTACTCAGATATTCACTGACACAGAAAAAAAAGCCTTTCTGCCATAAAAGATGTAGAGAGCTTATGTAAGCCGAACATTCACGTGCACTCATGCAGTCAGAGCTTGGTGCGCTTTTAGCTCGGGCTTTGTCACAGGAGCGGTCATGTGCACAGATTTCATCGCTGCAGCAGCCTGAAAACAGACAAACGACTGACTTGACCTTAAATCCTCAGTGTTATAAGCCTTTCTGATTTATTTGTTGGTTTAATGGGTTGTCTGTCAAGAACAAAAGGAGCCTAAATGCTAGAGTGAAAGTTTGCTCCAGGATAATTGGAGTCCAGCAGTGAAGCTTGTGCTCCCTTTGGGAGAAACAGGCCAAAGGACTTATCAGCCAATCTGACCGTCTTCTGTCCAGTGAATTCACTGGATTCCCCTCAGGCCGGTGTTGTAATGTGCCTCTTGGGGGAACAAACTGCTACTCCAAGTCCTTCTGGGTTCAGTTTTTAATGCTGCACATATCAGGAGCAAACTGCCACTGACCTGCAGGTCTGCTGCAACTTTTTAATAATAATAACTCATTGCTTACAATGCACTGCAACCTAAACTCTTGTATTTCTTCTTTTTTATTTTCAGCAGTAGTGATAGAATCAATATCCAGATCCATAACTTGACTAAAAGTAGTAAAAGCAACCTTGACTGTATAACTAATAACCAGCAGCTCAAGCTTTTAGATAAATGTAATGGAAAAAAGGACGATATTGCCCTCTGCCATTCAGTAGAGTCAAAATACAAAGCAGCAAAATATTATTCAAGTAAAGCACAAGCAACTCTAAACTGTATTTAAGTACAGACCTCGAGTCAATGTATTAGTTTCTTTCTGTAGCTACATGCAAAGTGTCCTTTTCTATTTTCTGCAGCAGCAATCTTCTTTGAGACATGTACTACTAGAAAATGCAAATATAGATAAACAGCTGAATAAAAATAGATATATAATCTAATAATAGATTATGAAAATAATCGTCACAGAGAAACAGCTAAGTGTTGATGAAACCTCCTCTGAGACCACGAGTTGGGTTATTTTAGAAACATTACAGCTGAAACAGAGACAGGCAGTGAGCTGCAGCACCTGTGGCATCATTGTCAGCAAAATCTGCTTCAAGGAAAAAAATACTTTTTGACCATTTTACTGAGGGTTGTATGTTCAGATTAACCCCACTCTGACAGTTAGCTTAGCATAAAGACTGGAAACAGAGGGAAACAGCTAGCCTCGCTCTGTCCAAAGGGAACAAAAATCCACCTACCAGCACCTCTGATTAACAAGTTATATCCAAGGAATAACCATTTTATAGGTGGTTATTGCTGAGAATTGTCTTTTTTGCTCTTTGGTTTTCTGTCTGTCCCAAAATGCTGATGTTTCCCCTCAGAATACAGTATTATTTATAGTGATATGACAAGACCAAGCTAAGGATGTGGACAAGAACATAAAAACTGGAATTACTGAGCAGAACCAGAACCAGAATCAGTAAAATATAAATGATAACAGCCTCTGAGAGCAGAGCATCTTTTCCAAACGGTGTGTAGGAGGATGCCTGGCCTCTTCACACAAACACTGAACCAAAACACACACCCACACATGAAACCCACACACTCCTGAAGGCTGAATCATTCACCTCCACAGTGTCCTATTTTCTACAGCTTGTATCTGCATGTAGTACCACTGAACAACCACAGGAGGGAGCAACAGAGTCTCTGCACTGGGTTCATGCTCTGCTGTGAGCTGCAGGAACAACGTCTCTACTGAAGGATGCTCTTTACATGTCTATGATCTTTATTTTCAGAATAAATCCTCTGATGGCTGCAGTTATCCAATATTTGCTGAGTAAAATGGTTTTATTGCATACATTTCCTGGTTCCATCCAACTACAACTTATGTGCAGTTTTCTGTCTTAATTTGCAAATAGATATTGGCCATTTTCCATTGAATATACAACAAAATATTTGCTGAAATATTTTAGAATCTCCTGTTTGGTTAATAAACCCGGCTAACAGAAGACAGAAACCTTCTAAATAAAATCAGAGTTATAGCTGGATACGCTTTAACTCATGCACAGCTTTTAAATATAACTTCTTCACTCTCTTCCAATCAGGTCTCAACCCTCAAACCAGGTCTTAACCCTCAAACCAGGTCTCAACCCTTCAAACCAGGTCTTAACCCTCAAACCAGGTCTTAACCCTTCAAACCAGGTCTTAACCCTTCAAACCAGGTCTTAACCCTTCCAA
Organism: Lates japonicus; assembly: GCA_033238685.1. Classification (NCBI taxonomy): domain Eukaryota; kingdom Metazoa; phylum Chordata; class Actinopteri; family Centropomidae; genus Lates; species Lates japonicus. The sequence continues at coordinate 4,299 of BRZM01000248.1, read as the reverse complement.
TCAGATCTAAACCCTCAAACCAAGTCTTAACCCTTCAAACCAAGTCTTAACCCTCAAACCAGGTCTCAAACTTCAAACCAGGTCTTAACCCTCAAACCAGGTCTTAACCCTCAAACCAGGTCTGGGTGACTTGTTTTGTTTTGGGTGAAATGGGCCTTTAAATTACAGTGGGTCCCAGTTAGAGTGAAATCTAAATTTGACCCAGTAAAAGGAGAGAGAGACTGAAAACATGCACCTGCAGATATTTTTGAACATGTCAGGTTCAGGTGAGATGGTCATGAGTCTTTTCAGGGACACGTCCCAGTTTTTATATCAGAGAAAAATCTCCTGAACAAACAACAGAATACAGAGTCAGTAATGAGTTGTTTTGTTTGACTCCAGGATAATCCTGAGTGACGAGCAGTCTCTGTGGTGGGGGGAGAGAAAGGGGAGATAATGAAGGGCAAATAGTTTTATCTCTCCAGTTTTATCTTCTAGGTCAAGTCATTTTACAAGCTGCTGACAGCTTGTAAACCCTCCATCTTCTCCTTTCTGTCTCTCTGCCATCTGGACGCTCTGAGCCTGCAGCATCTTGTTTCTGTAACTCCTCCTCTGATGGGTTATTAAAAGACTTTCAGGGGTATTTTTAAAACCCTGCTTGTGGGTGTTTTTCACAAATAAACTATTCCTAGTGTTTCACAAACAGAACCAAACATGGTGTCTGTTTTACAAGATCACTCACTCAGCAGTGAAACAAAGCAGGTCTGCCTTCTGGTCTGGAGGTTTGATTAATGCTCATGATCACGATCTTTGTTTGTTTGCAGTTGGCTAAACAGTAACTGCAGAAAAGTACAACACACCACACCTGTCTGGCTTCTTCTGTGTCACAATGACTGCAGAGGCTCGTGGGTATTGTAGTAGTTAGAATCATCCATTGAGCCAAACTGATAGAAACAAGGCTACAGCTAAATGCTAATGTTAGCTTGTTAACATGTGCACAACGACATGCCACATTTCACTGCAGTAAATCCAATAGTTCTTGAGATATTTTACTAAAAAATAAACCTCAAGGTGGCATGGGAGGAAAAGTCTAGGGATTCCCAGAGTCTGTGTGGGTCATCCTCTGAGGACCATGGATGTCTAAACCACATTTCAGGGTAATCCATCCAACAGTTGTTGAGATATTTTGCTAAAAACCACAGATGTTAACCTCATGATGGCGTTAAAGTTAAAGCCTGGGGATTCCCAAACTCTGTGGGGATCATCCTCTGAGAACTGTGAATGTCTGAACTATATTTCATGGCAATCCATCCAATAGTCATTGAGATATTTCAGTCTAGACCAAACTCATAGATCAACAGACCAATATTACCATCCCTAAAGCCATGCTGCTGTGATTCTTGTGTCATTTACTGTTAATACAAAACAATAAAATTCAATAATTTTCTTGTATATAACCTGAGAAGCCATGAAAATTGGTTCTAACTAGTTACTGTTCAATCTTTTGTTTGTGTGTTTTAGCTGCTGATGCGTGTTGACAGCAGAGAGAATGAAAATGAGCAGCTCATCCTTATTCAATAATAATACAGATGGATGAGCTTGTTATCTGTCTCAGCCTTTTCCAGTGTAAACCGTCTTTTTGTCACCACGCTACAGCGACACTGACACAGAGCCTTTACCTCTTAGTAGACAGATAACATCACTGATCACAGAGCTGATCTGCCTGACAATTAACGGTGTGTTTGTGAGTGAGAAAGAGAAACTTTCTCACAGTGCAGTGTGTTTACAGGTTTGAGTTTCTGCATGAATCTGCAGACAGAGCAAAATGCTGAGGTCACAGGTTCAATCCCCTCAGAGATCACTCTGTAAGGAGCTCTGAGAAATATTACAGAGAACGTACACAGATAAACGTATAGAAAAAGACTAAAATATTCTATATCTGAAATGTATTTGACAGGGAGGTACAACTGGTGGCAGCCTGTTACAGCAGCTCCCTCTTTTTCTTACTAATTATTTTTGCACACACACTGAATATTTATATTTGTATATTTTATTCATATTTGTCATGCACATAGTTTTTAAATATAATTTCTTTATTCTCTTTTTCTTTTAAGCCTATTTCCTAACTCTTGTTTCTTGTGCTGCCGTAATATGTAAATGACTTCCCTGGAGATAATATAATATAATAATATAATAATATATATTATAATATAAAATAATATAATAATAACATAATAATAGTATTGTCTTAATTGAGCAGTAGTCTTGGAAAGGATATTCACTGCATTTTTTGTCAAAACAAGAACAAAAAACAAAACAAACTTTAAACAGTATTTCACCAGGTGTTCTTCTGTATATAACAAATGTAAAACATGTCACCAAGAGTTCATTTCAGAGGAAATATTAAATCCAAATGTTTCCACTTTACAGTAAAACCACTTGACCTCAGCAATGAGTTAATCTCCTATTTTAAAATCTTTATATCTGCAGGGAAAGTATGCACTTGGTCTTCACCCTCAAACAGTCCTCTGAAGTAGTGAGGGCCAAAATGTCCTCACAATGCAGCAATGCCTTCACTATGATGGTTTAAAACCAAAACTGGTCCTGACAAAGATAGCAGTATGAGCCCACACACATTCATAGAAAATATGCACCAACATGCAGAGGCAGGCTTTTACACACAAACAAAACAGGTACGCACACACAAATTCAAGTAATCACAAGCTTAAAAAAATGCACAAAGACTGATCACATGCAAAATATGTACACACACACACACACACACACACACACACACACACACACACACAGGGTGATGATTGGTTGTTAATGAGGTCAGATGATGATGATATGAGCGTGTCAGTTCCTGGTGATGTCACTCTCCCTGAGGCCTGAACCCATTATACACCATTAGTCATTACCTTATCTCACACACACTCACACACACACCAGTCTTGTAGAAACACACAGCGCCTCAGTGGGACAATGTTTCTGTAAAAAACTCAGAGCAAAAAATGTCCTTATCGCTGCAGCGGTAAACATCACCTCAGTCAGGGCAGAGAGAGGCTGATGTTTACTGATTCATGAGGAGAAATCAGCTCGTTAATGCAGCTACTCAAAGACGTGTGTGAGTCAGGTAACTGAGGAGACATGACACACAACATCCGTACGGATAAAGAGAAAAACTACTCTAGCTGCGTTGAGGCTGTAATGTTCATTAAACATTCATGAAAGAGCTTAGTGGGGTAAAAATGTAGAGTTTGTCCTGAATCAAATGTTTATCCTCTGTACGGTGGCCATTTAAGGACATCTCTGATCAGTTTGTCTTTGCACTACACTTTATGATTGTACTTCTGAAACACTGACAGACAGACAGCCTTAAAATGCTCCATGGACTGTTGTTTCTACCGTTCAGTATGCTTAGGGTGACCAGCTGTACTTTTCCGCCCCATGGACGCCATGAACGCAGCATTTCTGTTGCAGGGTACCTTTAGAAAACTACTCTTTAGAAAAGGACAGACTGTCTCTTCAGCATGACAGCTAACTCTTAGCATATCAACAGGTTCTGTAAGAAAGAGCAGCTAGCGCCATGGCCTATGACACTTGCCTGTGACTCAGGCATTCAGGAGCATGGTGCTTTTATACCTGGACACCCAGCCTGAAACCAGGACAATCATGGACAACCCGGGACATCTGGTCACCACAAGTATGCTAGCATGTTCCTGGCTAGCAAGCATGTTACTAGCATAGACTGTACATGGACGTAGCCTCCGTAAGAGCAGTTTTGAAGCTCAAAGTGCGCAGGTTGGTCGTCACCATCTTGGCAGTGCCTGACTGTCATGGGAGGGCTGTATGAAGCCCGGCCACTGAAACATGCCCACTTAGCTCGAAGCTACAAAGGTAGCTAAGGCTAAGAAGCTAGGCTAAGAAGCTGCAGTGGTTTGCCAACTAGTCCTGAAAGTAAATTTTGCTGTGTCACTCTCTGGTCTGTGAGGAGCCTGCCAGGCTGAACTGAAGGCACACGAATCCAAACAGTGAAATGAAAACGAGGCAGAGATTTAAAGTGTCCTAAAAAAAAATGAGGGTGGTGAGAAAGTAAACTGAGAGAGTCTCTGAAGGGCTGTGAGAGATCTGTGAACATGTACAAGTCATTACTGTGAGTGTGTGAACAGTTAAACAGCTCACAGCTCAGAGCCGCTGTTAACTTCCTGTTAACATATCAGAGCCTTTTATGGACCAACTGACTGAAACACAGCTCGCCTCAGGGAAGACGCACACACACACACACACACACACACACACACACACACACACACACAC
>BRZM01000247.1:69408-79584 GCA_033238685.1 Lates japonicus | reverse complement strand
GCAGACAAAACATGTTTGATTTTAGATCCTCTGCCATTACTCATCCTATCATGTGAGAGAGGAAAGCACCAGTACTTTTCCAAAAGTGTAGGTTCCATATATATTTTATGTTCATATACCTTACATGAAATTCACATGTGGGCCCTTGCCATTATAATTACTGGTAAATGGGTCTTACAAACAGACATGCAGCCTAATAAAATACCTGGAAATGTGGGCTGGTCTCTCAGGTATTTAGCTGTTTATATTTCCTGTGGTGGTATGCTGTGTTTGTGTACAAATTTGTGTATCAGAGCAGTAGGATTAGCACTGAGGCAGACAGGATGGGGCCACACAAGAAATGATCAAACATCCTCCCAGATATGCTCTGCTGAATGTATAGAGAACAGTCTAGCTTTGTTTGGCTCACAGGGAAAACACAAGACGCTCACGGTGATTTCTCCCAGTAAAGCAAATAAAATGATGAAAGGGAAATAGAAGCCTCCGCTGGAGTTAAAAAAAAAAAAAAAAGTTTCCACTGACTTTGATATGGGCCTCTGATGGTACTTCAACCATACCTGCCCGTTCTTATGTGGCTGCCTTCTCACCTGTGTTCTTTCAAAGCGAACGCTCAAAAGTTACACATTGTAAAACATGCTCTAAAACAGACAGGGACTTTTTAGGTGGGTAGCTTTCAAAGTGGAGACAGACGATAAACCATCCAGTGCCCAAAGAGACACCAAACCACTTTTCATTTTATCCCAAATTAGGGTGCGGGCTGTTCAAGTCTTATTCTTTTACTGTTTGGATCAACAAAGACAGCAAAGGATCAGTCGCAGGAAAATAGCCTGAAGATAAAAACAAAAAGAGTAAGTTGCCTTTTCTAGCTTAGATGAGCTCACTCTATGCTAAAACGTGTGTGTTTGTGCATGCTGTATTTATGTTTGTGTCACCGTATGACATAGTATTTGTGTTTGCATCTGTTTGTATGGATTGTATCACTGCAGGCCAGTTTGATATTTCGAGTCATTACCAGCGTCAGAAAGGGAAGAGATTACAGGGTGCAGCAGCAATAACACACACTATTAGCAAGACAAGGTGTTATTATGCCTCTGGTGTCAGGTGAGATGTCAGAGCAACTAGTCTGTGTCATGCTTACAATTGCTGGATCAGCAGGCTTACACTGTAACAAGTGAGTAATACAAACACATTAACAAAGAGGCAACTCTATATTTCTGCTTTGTATCTTGATTATTCAAGAGTTCCTGATTTCTAAAGTAAAATATTCTGTGCAACAGTACACCAAAATTGACACAACATGACATTTTCAAATGCCTGGTTGTGTAACTTGTCATCACTTTGCAACACTATTGTTTGGTTAGTCACAAACTGCTGTTACAGTGCAGTTTTTTCTTTCACTTTCAGATTTGAAATTTTCTCTGAGAACTCTTCCCTTTACAGTACAGTATGTGTGTTAAAAGCATTAAGAAAAATGCTCACGGCCGCAAATGTGAATGAGCACATAAATTTTGCCTGCCTCTTTTTTTCCCCTCTGTCTTTCTTGTTGCGTCTAAATTTTCCATGCCTGGCCTCCCTACTGCTGAGAGTGCTGTTCCTCGAAGCCGCAGTGTATTTTGAAGCAAGGTCGAGAGAGAGCCAGAGGCTCCAAAATCAGGCACAAGACTCCCAGTGTTCCACTGTTCGGCTTGCTCTTGGCACCAACTCCTGACCAGCGAGGTCTAGCTAGCCACAGCCACTGTGTATGTGTGTGCGTGTGTGTGTGTGTTTGTGTGTGAACATATATAGCCCTCCCCCCTCCCAACTTCTAAGCCTATATAGAAATAGCTTTGGTTGACTAATTTATGGGCTCTCCCACATAGACAAAGTACCTAGGTGTGAGTCAGAGAGGCTCAGGCACAGTTTCTGTTGGAAGAATTTTCAGTTTTTGTTTCATCCGCCCACAATCCTTACCCCACCAATACACATAGACTTCCCAATAGTAATGTATACATGTAACTGAAGTGGAGGTGGGCCCAGATGTACTGGAGTTTGACAAATCTGAACACACAAGTAATTCAGGGGAGCTCTTCTAAATTGGTTCCATTCCTTGGCTGACAGTGGTGAGGTCATCCCCCATTGAAAAAGAGTCTGACAACGCTCAAATTTCATGCTGTCATTATAGACCATCATACAAAATGTCAAGTCTTTACAGGAGGATAGTCTGTCTTCAACCATAACCTGTTCTGAAAGATAGACCTACAGCATTTTGCTTTAAAAAAATAAAAAAAATAAATGGTGTTGGGGGGTAGGGGTGGGGGGCGGACCACACATCAAAACCTCACACTCGATTAACACATATGGATCTGACATTAATCCTGAAGGTTCCTTTAAGTATGTCAATGGAAAGCCATCCATCTGTCTTCGTCCTCAGACGGAATATCCACCCGGGGTCTGGAAGTCTAGGACGCAACACGCAAAACCACAGCGAATATAAATAAATGGCTGTATTTCTCTCCGTGCTTTTGTCTGGTCAGGACACTCCGCCGAGAGCCTGCCAAGTTGTGCATCTACATTTGGGTTTGGCTGTTCCCCTCTCCCGACAGCTAAGCCCGGGCCAAACCACAGGAAAAGGAAGCGAAAGGTCCTCTCTGAAGGGCTTATAAAATATTGTCCCGAGTAAAAATGGCCGACGTGAATGGCAACATTCAGTCCCTCCACTACAAACAAAAGGCCTTTGAAGGAGAGGCACGGGGGAGTTGCTGCTGTTTTTGCTGCCCAAACCCTCGTGTTTTACTGTTTTTCGTAGTTCATTTGTGCTTCTAGTAAGTGCTTTGTGTTTCCTGGCAGAGACATTATGCATGATATGGTGTAATGACCTCAGAGAATGGTACATTAACTGTTTTCTGGCACTGCCATGGCATAGTTACGGTTTAAAATTACCTGTAAACATCATTTAATATAAATATTGTCAGTGCTATCATTGCATATTTCTAAAACTGCACATTCAGATCAGGTTTTAATGTCTTGGAAATGTACATGATAGACTGCTAAGTCATATGTTTGTATAATTTTCTCAACCAATGACTCTAGTTTCATACTATTTCAACTACCACAGATTAATCTGATATTAGTCAAGTGGGATTGGAACTTCCCTGGTTCAAATCCACAAGGCAGCTGGGAAAATCTTACTTCGGACATGCCTTTGAGCAAACCCTTAACTTCTCCAGTGGTGCTGCTCAGTTGCTAAAAGTCTAATTAGTTTGTGGTTTTCCTAGACATTACTCGAAAGCATTTAGTGGATTAAGAATATTATATTAAACATTATATGTTCAAGAACAATTATTTATGTCAGGAGTCCTATTTAAAGAAATAATTGTACATTTTGATTAATATGCTTATTTACACTCTGAGATCATGTGAGAGAGCAGTATCAATCAGCTAACTCCCAGCAAGAGAGTGAGTAAGTCTATGTCAAACTATTTCTTAAATTACTACAGTTTATCATTGCAGTGGTTGTAAACTAATTTGTCACACATAGAACTCCATTTCAGCAGCACACCAGTAGCAATGTGAAACTATCAACACCGTCAGAATCTCTCGAATAAAATAAAAACATTAAGAAACTGTGGGGTGCCACTTCAGTTCTTAAGTACCAGTAATCCGAAACCTGAAATCTTTTCCACAACAACTGCAAAATGGCTGTTACAGTTTAGCCAGAGCACCATATACCTGCAGTGTAAATGCCTAGCCATGAAATTGAAGTGATATGTGGTGGTGCTGGTGGTAAGGACCTCTTCCATTTCAATGTTTTTCCATCTCTTGTCCGTGGAGTCTTGCCCTCCCAACAAACACACAAACACGCATATATAATACAAACCAATGTCACAAATACTTAAAGTCAAACTAATCGCCTCCTACACACACAGATACAAACCAAACACACAAACATGCACCACACACATCCTCCCATCTTCCCACGCTCTGTCTCTACCCTTGACAGTGTCTGCGACAGAATATAGCTGCATGGGTTTGTGTGCATGGATGTGCGTGGAGTGTCTTATGTTTCTCCTTGTAAGCAAAAGAACACATTAGGAGTGTGTTTCAGTGCATGTGCATAAATATATATATATATATATATAATGTATATATACAGATTTGTATAGTGTAGTGTATACATTGTATCTAGATGTGAAGGTGCATGAATGCATGGCTTAATGCACCAGTGCATGCGGTATATGCACGCATGAGGTGTGTGTGTGTGTGTGTGTGTGTGAGGGCTCGGTGTTCCCATGTGATGTGTGCGGAGGTCCATCTGGTCACCCCTGCCATGCCGTGGTCCCTGTGAAGTGCTGTCAGCGTGGCCGTTGTGGTCTCCCGTGGCGACTGGAGGCTTGCTGCACAGCACTTCCAGCCCAGGCAGTCGACCTCAGAAAAGGAAATTTGGGTCGCTCAAATGGAGGGGTTGCTCCCGAGCTATTTACAGAGCCCTCTACCGGTCCAGCGCCACCCACGATATTCCATATGAGAACCAGTGTGTGTGTGGTGCCTGCGGTGTGGTGTGTGTGTGTGTGAGTGTTGGGGAGGGCGGGGGTAGGGGGGTAGGATGGGGTTGGCGGGGGTAAGGTTGCTCGGGTGCGTGTGTACGTGCATACATGTGCTTTTATGAGGAAATGCAGTCTTTACATTTATGCCTGCAGGCACGTGTGCCGTGTCCTGGCATCCAAATGTATGTGTATGTTCTGCTTTTTAAAACCCATTATATCCTATTATCGGAGACTGTGACTTTCACTGTAACCTGCAGCAAATAAAATAATTAGCAACACAAGCAGACAATATATCTTTAAATGCACTGCACTAATCCTCCTCATATATATACTGCTGCACAGTAAGAACATAAAACCACAAGCGCATATGCCATGAATCGAAAATCATAAATCACTGTCAGATTTATGGATGCTGTATCTACAGAGCGCATACCGGAGCTGAGATTGAGGCGATCCTTTTCTAACCTTGCCTGCATAAACATCAGGGGCGTCATGGTTGCTGATCATGGAAATACGATGAGGATACGGAGAAGCGCGGAGCCTCAGATTAATGAGAAACCTGCCTGTAGGAAACTTTGGTTCAAGTGAGATCATGGGCATTTTCTCTTTTGATGCCCATCAATTGGGTTTAGTGGTTTTCTGGTTGAGCTCTGCAGACTTGGGGGAATAATGCTGAAACAGGACTGTGAATCCATTCGCCAAGACGCAGAGGATCTGGTGTGTACTTGCAGTATTTCAGTAATAAATCACATCACGCCTACTGTAACAAACCATCACTCGTATTGAGAGTTGGGAAAATCAGTTGACCCAGATGAACATGTTTGCAGCCGTATCAGAAGCTGCAGTAAGATACATTTCATGTACAGGAGCTCAAATGACCGCCTTGCCTACGTGCTCTTGATGTATCTAAGAGAGGTAAGCAAGTAAACAATCCCTTAACGCCCACAGACTAAGGACGGTCCACCGCCACCCAAGGGGAGACCTCCAGCATCTCTCAAAGTCTCCCTATGTTGTGAATATTAGGTTAAGGTTATTTTAGGCCGACCTGCTCCAGAGGCAAATTACAGTGCAAGAAAGGGGGTGAAGAAGTGGGCTGTCCACCGTGTAATTTTCCTGTTTCTCTTTCAAAGGATGAGGTATTCCTCGAGGAAGCCCTGTTAAATTTACAAGCCATGACCCCACATCAGCGGGAAGGAGGCTCCTCTGACAGGGAAGAGGAGGCACGGATGGAGCTTTATGACTTTATGTCTGGCGCTTGATGGAGCTGTGTCGCTGCTTTTCAACGCCCTCAACTGTGTGTTCATTAGATTCAGAGCAGGTAATCAGGAGTTATTCGAGTTTGGCTCGGCTTTCAAAAGAAAAACTAACATGATAAATCATTCACCTTGGGCACTCCTGTCACCGTTTAACAGTTAATGCTCATGCATACCAAACTCGGCTGGTTTGAGATTCCTGAATAAGACCCTCTGGCTGATCTGAAGAAACCTCACCCTGAATAAAGGTCTTTCCTGCCTGAACAAGAGAGCAGCCTTTAGAAGAATGAAGATGATCACTGCTTACTCCTCAAGTGTACCTTCAGATGTCTCAGCCATAATTATGCCAGTCTGGGTGAATTACAGGTACCCTGGCATTACTTCTAATACACTAAGATGCACACACACTTAGCTCTTCTTTATCAAAAGGTGCTACACTCGTGTGTTCTCATGCTTCAAGACTGTAAGCTCTTCAGAAAACCATTTAGCTGTGTGACTTTGATCTTTGCCAAGGGTGCCTTACTAGCTATAATTATGTGTAAAACATCACATGCTAAATTGCGGCTACGGAATTTGTGACACTTGAAAGCAAATGATTGAGAGTGCTGGCACATAATGCTGTCAATACACATATATGCATCATTGATACCTCCTCCTTCAGAGTATCCTCATCTACAAGCTGCAGTACGAAGCCGTATATTCTTCCTCTGAGTTTCCAAGGGGCCCCTGCTGTACTAGTGTGGGGAGGGGGGGGAGGGGATGTGCGCTGCAGTGCGGCTTGCTGGTTAATTATGGGTCGCGAGCTGCAGCTCGGCTGGCCTGGGCGGGTGTTGGAGCCAGTGGGTCTGGCACAGGGAGGTCTGGCCACAGACCCCGGTGGTGACGGCATGAAGTCTGGGACGAGTCAGAACACCAGCCCGGGGTTTGGAGCATTCCTTGCATTCCCTCCTCCCATGGCTGCCTGCCTGTGTGTGTATGTGTGGATGTGTACAAGACAGAGAGCAAGGGAAGAATATGTGTGAAACTATGTGTGTATGTTCATAAGGACATGTATACGTTATGTGTGCATCCAGGATGCATGGGTAGTGTATCCAAGCCAAATTTTGCAACATCAGTGCAGAATCCATCCTACAAAGAAGCAGCTGTCATTATATCTGAGCTGAGACTGAGAGGGACAGTTAAGTCCTTGATGAAAACACTGTCACCAAAGAAACGGATTGGCACGCTTATATAAGTAACTCTTGAATGATTTTGACATTCACAACCAGTCTAATATCTTGTGGACTTGTTTAAAGCAGAGCAGGGCTCAGTTTCATATGTTTTCCCAGTCAAGGAACAACTTTGTCCTGCAGGCAGACGCCAGAAAAGTGGAGTAAAATACATGATTTTCTACCATTACACAGTATAAAAGAATTATCAGATATCGACTTTTTAGGGGCAGGAATGATTCTCTGAAACCCAAGCCTGATTTAATAAGCGACCTCGCATGACAGAGAAGTACCCTTGTGCTTCAAAACTCACCTTCATATAGTTTCACAATCACCATGTTTTCACGTTTCCTCTCTATGGAGGTTTATTTTAATATGACATGACAGACAGGCAGCAGGACAACACATGCTGGGTATAAGAGACAGGAGAAAAATTCATTTATGCAAGAGTTAGCATAAGCCTTTTACATACATTTGGTTTTTAAAGAATCCTTTGCAAGAATATTTCAAATGGAACTAATTCGAGACCTGCTACTTGCAACATAGCTGTTAAACATTTTCACATTAAATAACCCTAAAAGATCAGTTATCAGTTAGCAATTCTGTTAACACTTCATTTTATGGTTTGCAGTTTTCAAGTATTTCCTTATCGTTTCCTTGTAAGTTTAGTGGAAAGAGCTATTCTAACTTGATACTATTTATGAAGAAAAAACTGTTTAGACCCAAGTAAATATTCCTTATTTACTCGTATTGAATTGTATACTTACCTGTTGACAAATTTCACATTGTTGCACTGAGCTGTTTAACTAAAAGACACCAAAATACACAGTTCTTTCCACAAAACCTCTAGGAAATGATGCATCCTTAAAATAAAGTGTTACCCAAATTTCCTGTTCTCTGATCTGAATGTGAACTGTGCAGTTTGTGTATTGCAGTGTCAGAGGCGTTGAGGGTGTATTAGGAGAGTTTTAAGGCCTAATACACTATTTACTCATGCCTGTGACTAATGTGGGTGAGTGGCCTACTTCTTCGCTACATGACAAACAGGAATCGTAATGTTATGAGTTTGTGTCACGGTTATATTATTCTAAGTGGAAGAGTTAAGTGGTGAAATCTTAGTCTTATGCAACCTGGTCCGAAGCTACACAGCAAGTAATCAATGCTTTTTTCTTTTTTTTTAAAGCATTTTTTGTGTGTTTAGAGGAGACGAGACCTGCTGTAGACACAGACAGGTGAGTGGGCCGCAGAGACAACAAGGAAGTCTCCGTACGCACATGAAAACACAGATCAAAGCAGGCTGCATGTCAACGGGCTGCTGTTTGTACATACGTAGCTCAGGCAGTTCTTTACAGATCTCCACATCTGTGTCTCTCTGCTGCTATGCCAGTGGATGTAAGCCTTTTTCAGCCCAGCCATGTCAGCTCACCTGTATGTTGTAATAAATGTGCCTCGTAAATATGCTACGGTGTCAGTGTCAACATATTGACATGTAGTAACCTTTCTCATTCAGCTGCGCAAGTTTCACAACTTTAAGAGAGGGCCGCAGATTTATTTTTAGCTCTCTTGATGTTGAGCTGTAAAAAAAAAAAACTCTAACAAGGAAGGAACCCTCTCACATTTGTCTTCATGTATCATAGTCAAATCTATACAGCTTTGCGTAAAGGTAAAGAGCTAGTTTGCTCAAAAATAGCACCAAAGTGGGGGAGAGGGCCACCAAAAAGGCCCTATTTCTTTCTCCCCACACAACCTTTATTTTGACAAGGCTGGGAGAATAGGGTATTTATATATGGGGCTGTGTGCTGTGGTTTCTCCACAATTACAGAGTGGCAGTGCTTAGACTGGGAGGCGTGCTGGAGGTTTATGGAGGGGGACATGAGGGAGCGGGGACATGAGGGGACCAGCCCTCCTGAGCCTCTTACAACCTGACGTATACACTCAAATACCGCACATTTGCGCAGAAACATGACTTGTACCTAAATACTTGAACAGTCAAGTGCACTAGCCTTAGATGTGCCGACACGTAAACTTCACAAAACTTTTAAAAAGTAGATCTGTTAATATTAAAATACTTTATGCATTTAAAAGTATGAACAGAATTTTTCTGGGCTGAGCCAAACCTCTTTAGCCCCAAACCTTTACGTTGCAATGAGGCTCAATTTCAGTGTTTAGAAGGTGGTCAGTAATGTTTTGAGTGGTTCTGGCGTGGGCCGGAGCTTCTCTTTGTAGATCTACTGTACTATGGTTGCGATATAAACAAGGATTTTCTACCAAACGTCTTGCACAACCACTGCAGGCCACGTAGAGGGGAACAGTGGGAGTTTGTGTTTGTTTCGTGGATGCTGTGTTGAATCTGGCATCGGCCTCTGCAGGGGTGAGCGGAGTGGGGGGAGAGGGAGGGAGGGGGGAAGCAGGGTTTTGCGGGTTCTGCTCGGGGTGGGACTGGAAGTCAGTCAGGGCGGTGGCTGGAACCACCTTCCCTCCACAAGCCGACATCCACCCCACTCCCCTAAACACACACATGTACATGTGAACGCACAATTTTCACAGAAGCATATAAGCACATAAAAGTACATATATATACACACACACACACACAACCTCTTTTCTTCTTCCAAACTCGTCAGTACAGTGGATCCAGGAAGATGGCGTGTCAGGCAGGCAGCAGGAAATACAAGACGGCCTTGTTTACAAGTACAGAACGTGGTGCAGCAGCTACGCACACCAGAGAGGCTGGTGCCGCAAGAGAGTAGAATTAATTAAACACCTCTTAAACAGTCTGCAGCAAACCAGATAGGTAGTTCTTTTGGTGAGGATATAGACTTTTATTCTCATTTTTTCCCTCACCACTGAACTTGCTGTTGCCTGTCTATATGTCAAGCTTGGCTTTGAAATGTAATACTTCTTGAGGGGGTGTGAACGTTCTCAACAACAGCCAGTCAGCTTGTTGTGTCTCTGTGCTAGAATGACAGATACCTGAAAGTGGAAAACAAACAAGTAGAGCTGGTGCTGATGGATACACCTACAGTATTCTCAAACTGTACTGACATACGGTACATTTCACCCTCTGGCACAGCGGGCACATGTGCTATGTGGTGACAGCGATTTCATCCTGTTGGTTTTTAATAATGCCGACCTGATCATCTGAATCTCCTTGTTCCTGTTTCCAGGCTTGTTCTTGTTTCCTCCTACGCC
>BRZM01000247.1:47328-69398 GCA_033238685.1 Lates japonicus | reverse complement strand
CCCCACACAACCTTTATTTTGACAAGGCTGGGAGAATAGGGTATTTATATATGGGGCTGTGTGCTGTGGTTTCTCCACAATTACAGAGTGGCAGTGCTTAGACTGGGAGGCGTGCTGGAGGTTTATGGAGGGGGACATGAGGGAGCGGGGACATGAGGGGACCAGCCCTCCTGAGCCTCTTACAACCTGACGTATACACTCAAATACCGCACATTTGCGCAGAAACATGACTTGTACCTAAATACTTGAACAGTCAAGTGCACTAGCCTTAGATGTGCCGACACGTAAACTTCACAAAACTTTTAAAAAGTAGATCTGTTAATATTAAAATACTTTATGCATTTAAAAGTATGAACAGAATTTTTCTGGGCTGAGCCAAACCTCTTTAGCCCCAAACCTTTACGTTGCAATGAGGCTCAATTTCAGTGTTTAGAAGGTGGTCAGTAATGTTTTGAGTGGTTCTGGCGTGGGCCGGAGCTTCTCTTTGTAGATCTACTGTACTATGGTTGCGATATAAACAAGGATTTTCTACCAAACGTCTTGCACAACCACTGCAGGCCACGTAGAGGGGAACAGTGGGAGTTTGTGTTTGTTTCGTGGATGCTGTGTTGAATCTGGCATCGGCCTCTGCAGGGGTGAGCGGAGTGGGGGGAGAGGGAGGGAGGGGGGAAGCAGGGTTTTGCGGGTTCTGCTCGGGGGGGTGGGGTGGGGACTGGAAGTCAGTCAGGGCGGTGGCTGGAACCACCTTCCCTCCACAAGCCGACATCCACCCCACTCCCCTAAACACACACATGTACATGTGAACGCACAATTTTCACAGAAGCATATAAGCACATAAAAGTACATATATATACACACACACACACACAACCTCTTTTCTTCTTCCAAACTCGTCAGTACAGTGGATCCAGGAAGATGGCGTGTCAGGCAGGCAGCAGGAAATACAAGACGGCCTTGTTTACAAGTACAGAACGTGGTGCAGCAGCTACGCACACCAGAGAGGCTGGTGCCGCAAGAGAGTAGAATTAATTAAACACCTCTTAAACAGTCTGCAGCAAACCAGATAGGTAGTTCTTTTGGTGAGGATATAGACTTTTATTCTCATTTTTTCCCTCACCACTGAACTTGCTGTTGCCTGTCTATATGTCAAGCTTGGCTTTGAAATGTAATACTTCTTGAGGGGGTGTGAACGTTCTCAACAACAGCCAGTCAGCTTGTTGTGTCTCTGTGCTAGAATGACAGATACCTGAAAGTGGAAAACAAACAAGTAGAGCTGGTGCTGATGGATACACCTACAGTATTCTCAAACTGTACTGACATACGGTACATTTCACCCTCTGGCACAGCGGGCACATGTGCTATGTGGTGACAGCGATTTCATCCTGTTGGTTTTTAATAATGCCGACCTGATCATCTGAATCTCCTTGTTCCTGTTTCCAGGCTTGTTCTTGTTTCCTCCTACGCCTGGATTTAGTCACCATGGCGGCAAAACAAATACTTCCATCTAATGTAGCATTGCAATCTCAAAACCTGCATTTTCTACCCACATTAAAGGATATCACGGTTTCTGAGTGGAGACAATGGTGCATTAAGGAGCATAGAATGCACTGTGACATTGTTTGCGTTTGTGGTCGGTAGTCTTAAGGTGTATTGTGATGTACACAGTGTGGTTTCATGCATAACTGAGAATAAATGGGTGAATTTTGTGATGTCACAGGTAGATGTGAAATGTTAAAATGCCGCTGGCTGAGCTGGTGAATGACTTATTGTAATATGAGCTGACTGTAACCATACCCACACGTCTGGCTAAGTGTTTTCAGGGAAATATGATTGTTGGATCAGTTTTCGCTCTTTCATGAATGTGACTTTGTTTGTCCAGCCACACACTGCAGAATTATTTTCAGAATACAATACAGTGGAATATTACCTCTATCATTCCCACTTGCATTTGAAATCTTTTCATGATCAGAATCAGAATAAGAAAAAACCTTGCAGGGAAATTGCTAAGCATGCAGTTAGAAAAAGGATTAAAAACTACTATAAAATAGTAATAATAATAAATACACAGTAAGTGACCAGGAAAATGTACAAATGTACATGTGCAAAAAGTGAAAAGTAATGTGCGAGAGAGTCACAGTATGGACAACAATGCAAAATTGTAAAGTAGATTAACAGTAATTTAACAGTAAATTAACTGTAATGTGCAAAGGTAAACTGAATAATAAGTTTAATGTGGGTCAACAGTAAATTAACAGCTGAATCACTGATGGTGATTTACAGTTATTTAAACATGAGAAGAAAAAAAGTTCAAATCCAACAGAAAGGGGAGGAACTGTATAATAATAATAATTGCATAATAATTATATATTACAAAATAATCCTCCATCCCGAGTGCATTCAAAATTTTACGTAAGTGTGTAAATATCAAATACACATAATGTGTATGTTTCTGTATTAAGTTACATCATATTATTGAACTGTTGAATATATAGTCTATATATATATAGTTTATATATATATATAGTTTATATAAATATTTTTATAATTTATTTGACTGTTTTATCTGATCCAGTAACTGAGCATCCCTTCCAGTTCACTGCATGTTTTATTCTGTTATCTCAGTGCATGTGACAAATAAAGAACCTTGAATTGATGCTTTAGCATGTAGGCAGCATTTATTTATTTATACAGAAAGCAGCATAAATTGTAAATATTCAATAAAAGTACGAGTGCCTCAAAATTGTACTGAAGTACAGCACTTGAGGAAATATACTCATTGTTATTTTTAACTGCTGATCACTAACATGTAGTAGAAATATTTCACAGCAGCTTCTGTAGGTTGACATGTTACCACCTCACAGGTTTGTCACCAGAGACGTATGTAGGGCAATTTTATTTTCTCTGGCTCTTCCTCTTCTCTCTGCACCCAGTGGCAGATCAAATAGGAGCTGTTCCCATCACCTGTCAGAGGAATGTGCCAACACTCCCATCCATCAGCAGCTCAACTTGAACAGGCATAACTGTGGCTCGCTGTAGGCCCCAAAGGGCCCCAGGGCGGCAGGGCCTTACCTGGTGAATTGGCTAGTACGCGTGTGCTCATGCACCAGTGCATGTGTGTTTGGTGCACAGGTACAGAACAACACACAAGTTTTGCACTCATGTGTGTTTATGAGGCATTGACGCAGCCACTGGTTCCATCACATGACCCAACATGTCTTGCCCTGCTCAGCGGCCTGTATGATGTCTGCGGTTTAGACAGGGCGTTCCAGCGTGTTCACCACCGACCTGGGAGAAAGAGGGGGATTTAGCATGTGTCAACAGGAATACCTGTAACCTGGGAGATGTGCCCTGCAGGCACCTAGTGATTTTCTCATGATTGTGATGGCGAGACGCAGACGATAGAGCTTGCAAAAGTAGACTCCTCAGCAGGACTGAGGTGGCTTAGTGTGGCGTCAGACACACACACCACTACATTCCATTGGGATGCTCTTTATGCAAAGGGAGGGGTGTTACACTTAAGTGTGTGTGTGTGTGTGCACGCGTGCATGTGTGCTCATACTGTACGTGTGAGTGTATCACAATTACTGTTTGTGTTTGTGGCCGCTGAGGGCCAGTGTCATGGTAGCGCTCAGGGAACAGAACACAGGTCCAACCCTGAGAACCTGAGGAACCTGAGTAGACGTCAGGGGACTAACAGAGTCTAAGGGGCTTAGGCCTGGCCCGACACAAACACTTACCTACTGTGTCTGCTGTCTCTGTCACTGTGTACTGGAAAACAAGAGCTTTGGTGGAGACACTGGATCCAAGGGGTACCCCTGGGCTGCTACCCAGGCCTGAGCTTTTTGTTACATATCTCGTGTTTGTTTTTGGTTTTGGTTGTGTTGAAACGATACTGTATCACTCACAATATTCCTCTTGTATTTTTTCTCTCCCATGTCATCTTTCAGTCTTTTCTCTCTGAAGTAGTTCCCAACCCCAAGCAACAACAAGGTGGGCCAAAATGTGAGGTAAAGGTGTGTGAGGGGGTATTAATCTCTGTCAGTTTGGAGACAATGGAGGGGCCTCTTGATAAAAGAAAAGCCTCGCGTGTGAGTAGATGGGGGGCCTTTAAGTGACGACTGTCATTGCATGACAAACAAAAAGAAGTGATTGCCATCAGCTGTCATGAGGCAGAAGATGAAACACTTACTCAAGACAGTAACTCCTACTGCTGCTTTTCTAGTTATGCCACACCTAGAAAACCTTTATGTTTGATCTCAGTTGTCACTGTTTCCTTTGTGAGATGAAGTGACAACAGAGAGGTGCTAGCACATTTAAATTATTAGTCACAAGGGGCCTGTGCTTGTGTGTGCACGTATACATATTTCTGTGTGTTTGAAGTTATACACACTTAATGTACATGTGTTTGTGTGTGTGTTATCTCTGGTCAGTGAGGAAACCGCTTTAGCCTCACATATTCACATGCTCATTTGAATCACGATAGCTTTCATTATGCTGTAATTGGCCCACTTTCTCTTGTCAACAATTTACATTAGCACTGCATTTTTAGCCCTTGCATATTGGCTCAGGCAAAAGCCTAAGCGAGGCGGGCTGATATGATAATTGAGATAAGCTGGTTGTAGACCCTGAGGTGACTCTTCCTGGTCGAGTTGTGTAATAGTAATAACAGGGTTCCTCCACGACTAGGGATAGTGAAGCAGGGGAATCTCTAATTGCCCCAATTATCGAGGGAAACCTGCATTCCAGCAGGTGGTAGAGTAGGCGAGGATCCGCTGAGTATTTTGACATTAACTGTGCCATTAGCTGCTCATTAGATTACCACACTACAAACAACTGGAGCTCAATTTCACCTTGTCGTTTTGCTGGAGAAAAAAGAGAGTGGAATTATATTTTTGTCTGTTGATTTTAAGTAAAAACAGTAGCTATAGGAACATATAGGATGGGTCACAAACTTGGACAATCAATAATTAAGACTATTGGACATTAAATATCCAATAGAGTGACATTGTTCTGGGTGTGGTGATTTGTGTGTTTTCTTTCCAATGACACCTTTGTCACTACTGGGCAAAAACAGGGTGGCACACTGGATCACAACCAACACATTGACACAATGTAATCAAATATTCACCTGAGATGAACCTATCTTATTAAGTTCACGGAGCGCTCAAGGCGATGTTCCAATATGAGTTTCCTCTGTTGTGCTGCCAGTTTGTAACTCTAGATGGACCCAACTGGTTTTTACCTTTTAGATGCAAAACAATTTAAACATGTGAATAAGAATGTGGAGATATGAGCCCTTTGAATACTCCGTCCAAAATACACATACATGAACAAACACACGTTACACCTCAAGGCTGAGAGGTGCCAGATCATGGGAAGTGTCAAGGCTAATGTTGTGGCTAAGCCTCGACCATCTCGTGTCAAGAGGTTTGGATTAGTCACACTCTGAGATGTACCGTGTGCATTATTTAGCAGCAGGCTCTCTTGTCACTTCCAGCCCCCCCCACTACCACCACCACCCCGCTGTCCCTGCTAGCTAGGATTTATAGCTCTGGTGTAGCTGGCAGGAGAAAGACACACACATTAATTAAGGAAATGGAGACAAAGTGTACCCGAACCGCACTGACACTTACCTAATGGTGCTGTCCTGCTCTCCTAGGCCTATCTAATTAAAATGATCATGGTAAATGTCCAGTACATGAGGATACAGTTGATCAGCAATCAGCCAGATAAAGTTATAGTCCATGTAAAAGCTGATATTAGTCACTGTCACTGTGAGAGAGCAGCGGCAGGCATTAGCGGAGGGAGCGGAGAGTCACGCTCTCTTGTGTTGAAGAAGTTACAAAGTAGTGTTAGGCCAGAGGTCTTAGAAGAACTAATGGACGGAGATGAAGGGGTTTCAGAGTTGTCGTGAATTATTAAATATGATCAGGTTTCGCCCGTGCTCTTGTACAGATACAAACGCTCGCGCACATGGGAGCAAGACCCTGGTTCCTCTTGCACAGTGGAAAGAAAACCAACACCTGTAATCCCTACAAGGTGTAGAAGAGCGGAGGATCAGACTGCTGAGACCCGAGTGTATTTTTGGGATGTGTGTTCCTTCACGTGCAAAAACAGGTGTAAGGTTATCACGTAAGGATTTTTGATTATCACCACTAACAAATAATAAATGTTTTGTGTGCATGTTAATCTAGTGTTTTTTAATTGTTAGCTCTTTATAAAACATTGTTATATTTGGTGAAATACAGTTGACCCTGGAGGTCTCAGCTGATTAATATGCACAGTTTCACTTAAACAACCCACAACAACCGGCCGACTGGGTGGCAATGGAAAAGACTCTTTAATTGTTAAATGCTCCTCTACTTCCTCTGTTTACTAGTGAGTTACTAACTGTGTCTGTCTACTCTTTGGTGGTGAGAAGGGAGTGTACAGTGTTTTTCTTTCTTTCTTTCTTTTTTTTTTTTTTTTTTTTTTTTTTTTTTTAGAAACAACAGTTAGGTTGTGACCTGGAAAACCAGAACAATGACTTAAATAAAGCTGCTATAAAGCTCCATGCAAGTTGAGGGGAATAACTGCAGTCAGGTGATGAGCAACTTCTTTTCACATTACTCATACTCATTTGATCCCTTGTTATTTTAGCATTGGCCCTGACAGTCTGCTCCAATAGTGCGTTCGGTCAATTTTCGTATGATATACTGTCAAGATTTTATTTAATGAGTCTAAAAAAATCATACACAGTTGACTGAATGTTACCTGCGTTTTTATGCGTTGGCGTGTTTATAGAAATAAATGATTGTGATGTGTATTTCAGATCCCATTCTCAGCTTGAGGGGTAAAAGCAGCAGCTTTATTGCCATCCACCCTGAATTATTCAACCACCTTTACCTACAGTATCTCAGATCTCCAGGAGGTGTGCTGGGCCCCCCTCAGCTCCTGTTTCCTCCCCATCGCTAATTACATCTACATTTTGATGGCCTGCCTGTCTTCTCAAGAGAACCACTAATGAAGTGTTCTCTATTAGGATAATAGCAGAAGACTGCAAACTAAGAGACTTTTGGGACAGAAACACTTTGCTAATGCCTCCCAAATGACTTCTAATCTAGTTTACTTGTCTGTCCATGGGTGCAGATCGCAAACCCTGTTATTATCTGTATGTAGAATAACATCTTAGCGTGTTTTTTGGTGATTGGTGATCTAATGACTGGTGACAATGAGGGAACAGTCGCTTGCATAGTCATCTCTGATATTTTACATACTTGGCCTGAGTGTTTGTTTTGCTATTCTCCTTGCTGATGTCGGCGCCTATGATGGTCTGCTCTGTTACATAATGCAATTAGCACAGAGGCACAACTCTCCCTCTGTATTTAGGAATGAATTTAAGAGCTGTGCAGGGAGAGGAGACACCTTTACCTTTCACTGTCTACCTTTCTTGTGGCATTTATGATGAAAGAAAAAAGAACCTGCCGATGACCAGGGGAGAAAATCAGAGCGGCTTCAATATAGACAGTAACTCTGAGCCATAAATCATATTTTCAGACATCCAGAGGTGTCCACTGCAGACTTTTCCGGCTATGTCAAGCACTTGTCTTTGTTAGCTCATAGTGTAAGTAGGGAGGGGGGGGGGGGGCTGTCTGGGCATACTCCCTCCAGGGTGCAATGGAAAATCCCATCCCGTCCTGTCCTGTGTATTTCCCTGGCAGTGAGGTCATGTTGTCTACCTAACTGCAGGCCTCAGGACTGAAGCCTGATGACTGACTGACTGATGTTATTTCTCTGGGTGATATCACTGGGTGGCAGTGTTGAGCCAGAAAGGAGGATGATGGAGGATGGAGGAGAAGTGGGGAGGACAGAAGTCTGGCTCTATGCACACACAGTACAGTACGTTCACTACAGACTGCATTAACATGTTAAACATAAACAATACAGTGCAAATAGTGCAGATTTCTGTCCTTAAGTTGTTCCCAGGCTCACGTATTACTCCCTGACCATCACCCACCTCTCAGTTTCAGGTGTAAAGGCAGCCAGTGTACAGGGCGCCCCACACACCCCAACCGTTTCTGACTGAGTGACCCCATTGTTCCCTCAGGGCCCACGAGAGACTGAGGGCATTGTGTGTTGTCACTGAATCTGAGGGACTTACCTGTCACTAGCTATAGCCCAGAGGACAAGCCCCTGTCTCTACTTTGTTATAGCATTGACAGGGGGACAAGAGGATA
The DNA here is from genome assembly GCA_033238685.1 of Lates japonicus. Taxonomy (NCBI): domain Eukaryota; kingdom Metazoa; phylum Chordata; class Actinopteri; family Centropomidae; genus Lates; species Lates japonicus. Next base: position 61,182 of record BRZM01000247.1, on the reverse strand, counting down.
CTTCCAAGGGAACCTTGTTTCAGTGATCAGATGATGATGAAGTGATCTGGTCTGGATTCACAAGTGTCGATAGCAGCTGTCAGCGCTTATTTGATAGGTGGCTGTCCCTAAAAAAAAAAAGAAAAAAGAAAAAAAAAGAATGAATGTTAGAAATCAAAGACAAAGGAAATGATTTGCTTTTGGTGTTTATTTTTGCATGGCTTCACTGATCAGGGATAGACAATGTCCAGTGTATTTTTTTTAAATCTCAAAAAATACATTCCATATGTCCACGTCTTTCTCTGTCCGAAGTCCTGACCCTTTGCACACTTTCTGTAAACCTCTCTGTCTCAAGTCGTTCTGGAGTGGAGACATGCCCAGCTCTCCTTAATGGCCCTTTGTTCAACCTGCGGGCTTACAGGTCAGGGGTCAACTGCACCTGAGGCCGATTCCCACAAACAAAAGCTCTGTGTTTACTGGCACCAGGCCACCACTTCCCTGTCTCCTGCAGCAGGGAGGGGGGAACACACAGAGACACACACACGACAACATGATAGACTGTTGATAATGATAGCTCAGTTCTCTGGGATCAAATGTTTATTCACAGGATGAAAACACTGAAGTGAGCAAGCAAAAACTGGAGCTCAAGATGTTTCCATATTAGCAGACTGCAGTCTGAGCTTAATTTGAATTGAGCTGAATTTTTTTGTGTAAAAATAAAAATCCTGTTTTTCATCTGATATATACAAAAAGAAGCGGGCTCTGTGGGTTCAACCAGGGTGGCATTTTAGAGCAAGGAAAGTGAAACCATAACCAAAACCTCACCATAGCCTTAACCAACATAACCAAAACAAAATTAACTCAACTTCAACCCCAGAGATCTAAATCAAAACTGAAGAGGTGGGGCAGGACTTTCAAAACTAATTTGAAAGATAAAAAAATCTGTATTAATGTTACCACAGTTTTTAAAAGAGGCTTGTTACAGTGAGCACAGACACGTCTGAGAAATGATCCCACGTGATCTCATTAACATCTGTGTCTGTGAAAACGCTGGACAAAGAATTTGTTGTTTCAACAGCAATGGTAAGTATCAATACTTCCCACTGCTTCCAACACAAATATCATGTAATGCTCTCTAACCCTGAGCATGGAAATCAACCAGGAAGCAAAGCCTCAACAATTCCCTGTACTTCCTGCAGCAGAGACGGCCATTCCCAGCTTCTCTGGCACCGAGTCAAGGACAGCAGATGGGAATCTTTAAGCTGCCACACATCCACCCACGGACGGGAGCATAAAGAGGGGTGGGGGGGCTGCGCCGCGCTGACCAGATTGAACCCTGAGATGGAATAAAAGAAACTGTCGGGTGCTGCGTAGGGACTGGGTAGCCGTGGTTAAGGTGAGGGGTGGGGTCGCTGGCAGAAGGGGGGCGATCCTACCTGTCAGGACATGAGTGGAACAGGTGAACCCCCCCCCCCCCCGTCCCTAAGGCCCTGCTCTCATTTGCTTGCACACACACACACACACACACACACACATGGGCCAACCCCCTCCACCTGTCATTCTGTCACTTGGATTGGGAACCAGCAGGGTGCCTCCATCCATCCCTCCCTCTTTCACCCTCCTCCATCTCTGTTACACCTCCTCTTTCTGTCCCATCCCATTAGCCTGGGGCTAGCCTGTGCTGCACCTATTTCCTTGCCACCTTTTAACCTCTCTGTACAAACTTCTCACCTGTTCTTTTCATTATAACAGTTGATATGACATAACAGTCATTTAAAGAAGGATCCATCTCCTCAGAGTCTTTACATTTGTTGCCCAAAACTATTTTTTGTTTGGACCGAATAACAAAAAAACACGTACTTAGCGTGAGCAGCGACATCTGCCACATTTGAACAGACAAATAATAAAAAAATGCAAACAAGATTAACAGAAAATGCAAAAAAGCCACCACAGTTCTGCCCACACTCTTTGATTAACAAGTGATCACTGGGGAACTGCAACACACAAACACCACAACTGCTTAGCATCAAAGATGGAACTATAATGTGGCATTAAAATGGAATTTCTGCCATAATGCAATGCAAAGGCTTGTGTACCTCTGACAACATGTGATCACAACAAAGCTCTGCTTTTGCCATGCTTTTTAGTCATACAAGCCACTTTAGAGATGTAAGATATACTTTCATTGAGACTGTCCTCATGTAAAAAACAAGCCCATAGGTTATCTGTGCCAGCAGCTTATTACGACTGTTACATTTTACTGTTAGGTGACCTGAAGTAATGATGATGGGGGCAAAGGAGAATGTCAGGTGACATAGTACGAAGAGCAGCAAAGGTGGGGGTGGACTTTCATACAGGAGACCGCTGTTTGTTTCCCATTTGGAATCGTCATTGTTGTTTCTTTTATCCATGGCTGTTCCACAACCCAGTGTTTATTACTGTAACCATGATGACGAAGGTGCTCTAACCTTTATAAACCATGACCTTTTCCTAAACCTAACCAAACCAGGACCATCCCATAAGCTTAACCACGTGTTTACTGTTGTAACCGTGACGCTGAGGGTCAACTGTGAGGGCGTTGTTTCAGGAGTCGCTCCTCCTACAAATGTCCTATATGGTTATTTAAGTTGACTTGCTGTTTGTATTCATGCTATGTGGCAGGCGTTAGCATGCTAACACACCAGCTAAGAGCATGTTAACGTGGTGATGAGTTGTAGACTCCTGCTTATTTACCTCTGATTCCAGTCCATTGTCATCATCGACTGCATCTTTGTAGCTGCAAGAAATCCTGTCACTTTAACTTCTGCAGATACATTTGTATTGAGTCAGAGATGGGACTGTTTTTGTAAGAGCCTTAGGGTTTTGATCTGAAAGCTAGAACTAATATCTGCTTTGTATCAATTCCATTATTTTCATCACTCTCATCAACTTTATTGCTTTTAACCACAGTGACAACTGTACATATATTAGGTTGGTTTAAATTTCCCACCCAGCTTTGTGAAACTCAAGCAAACTGAACAGGCAACTCCCTCCCTTCCCCTTAACAAAAAACCCTTCATGGTACCTTCCAGCTGGGACACTTAACCCCCAGCTGCGTCAGCGAAGCTACTGCACAGCCAGCAGCAGATGACTGTGGCTGTTCAGTGCAGCCTCTAGGTGTGAATTTGACTTTACCGTGTCAGTTTGCAACAGCTAGGAAAGAGCATACATACATGGTTAAGTTTCGCTAAATAAATACTTGTTAGAATAATAAATAATGTTTTGGTGGAGAGTTGACAAGCAGTGAGTCACCCTGTGCGGCACGGTCTGATTCACCTCAACTGCACCAAGAAGGAGACAGCTGCTGAAACCTGTTGTGATGAGTAGAGAGACAGTTAGCTGCATGCAAACTGCTCATTTTAAACATTTAAGACTTTGCTTGCAAGTACAGTTAGAGAATTTGAACAGAGTTTCCTATCCTATAAATCTAGGAAGGATATTGTCTTTACACTTATTTGACATGGTGGCTCAAAGGCTTTGTGGGAACTTCAGTGTTCATGCATGTTAACATTATGTTAATGCCTGTGTGTGCAGCTACCTGAGGGGACTGCTGTTTTACACGGCCTTTTAAAAGTTTCTGTGGGATTAAAAGAGGTTAGATGCACACAACACGCTGCTATTTCCCTTAGGCAGGAGAGGAACCTTTCCACTCTCTGCTCACACTCCACACTAGTCACGCAAGCCCCGTCAGAGATAGGTTCGCACGCACTCACATACACTAACACAGTCACAGGAAAGCACACAGACAAAAACCTCATACTTAAACAAAATGAGTCAGAGAAGAAACCTAGGATGACAAATTCAGATGTTGTGCAAGACTTTGTTTGTGGTTTATGTGGTTATCTGAAATTCTAAAGGATTCATGGAGCCTATACCGGCTTGATTCATGTGTTTAGAAGTGTCCGTGTTGCTTTAAGCTCAGAGAACCAGTGAGAACTTTGTGCCATCACTAGGGAAGTTATTATTTGCATTGTAGGGTTAAACAATGCTGTGAAGTCACGGTAGTCAGTTGACACGGCTACTGGTGATACACAAAAGCACAGTAACAGCAAAGCAACAGTGACCCTCTGCTACTGTGATTCTGCTTTGGTTTTTTAACGGAGAGTGTGAAAGCAGGCTGCATAGTTTTAGTAAGTGTGTGTGTGTGAAGAGAAACAAGCGCAGAGGAGGCCTATTCCAAACCCAGGATCATGCTCAGGCTGCAGGCATCCTGGGCCAATCCGGAGGCAGCAAAACTATGGACACACACCAGTCCTTTACATGTCTGATCAAAATGAACAATCTCTAGTCTTCCTCCTCATCTTGTGTTGACAAATTTTTTAGCAGTTCATGACACACCTGTGATCTGCTGGCAGCCTGGTCTGCAGTCCTCAGTGGCTTTGGTGCTTTGTCTTTCATTGATCTCATCCACACAGCAGCTCAGCAGTGTCAGCTGTAACGTGGGTTTTCGCTATCAGGGCTTTTCAAATTTTGGATAAGCACCTGTGTAATAACATTCTTGCATGCAGTGCAGTGAACAAGGTAAGTTTTTTTTTTTTTTTTTTTGGAGCAGGGTCAGGAACTGTACTTTGGTCAAATGTCCTTGGTTACTAGTTCATTTCCTTTTGAGTTAAGTTCAGGCCTCTGATTTAAGCACCTATATGATTCTCAGATGGGGGCTAAAGTGTAAAGTTGGGTGTGTTGCATGGTCTTTTTACAGTGTGCATCTGATGCTCAGACAGACAGGCTGAGGGACAGAGATGACCAAACTAGGACAACCAGTCTGTGCAGCCGAAGGAGCAGTCTCTCATGCGATGGTGGCATTGAGGGGTTGGAGACTTGTGAGCAGCAGGATTTTGAATTATAATGACCTGGCACGCCTCTCAAACCACACACGGTGTAGTGGATGCACATTGAGAGACCTCATAGTCCCTCAAGGATGGCAGCTTTACTGTAACTCTGCCTTTCGCTGTTCTGGGAGGCCCCACACAATCATGTAGCCTGTTCCATGTCGAGGACAATTAAGTCTGGCTCTCAACACAATAATTTTGTTCAAGTGGTCAAGTTATTCCTGCAGGATAATTCAAAGCATACCAGAGGCAGTTCCAAAACCTTAAGTCTTTCTGTTCAGAAAAATCCAAATAGCTGCCCAGTGGGTTCATATGCAGATGGTCAGGAACAGGTGAGAGATGAGCAGTTGGATCTCTCAGTGCCTCTTTGGACTATTTCTCACTCTGCAGGCACTGTTGAACAGACAGAGAGAGATGGAGCGATAGAGAGGGAGAAGGGGGTGGGGGTGGGGGGTGTTTATGTGTTGTGTGGGTGTGTGTGTGTGTGTGACTCCTGAGGCTGAGGCAACATCCAAGCTGCATTTAGGTTTGAAGGCGTTATGTTGTTATGTTGTTGTAATCAGTTGAGGCTCAGCTTATGCTAATTTCCATATAGATGCTCTCGCTGGTGCTGGCTGTTATTAAAGGTTGCCATTTGGGGAGTTGATTAATAACAGGCCAGCTGGTGTGAGTGCAGGCAGGTGAGAGGGCCTCATTGTCGGCGGCGCGGGTAACTTGGATACAGGTCAGACAAGGCTGTGTTGCACAGGTGTTTTGCTGCATGTGTAGGTTAGGGAGGGACCAGAGGATGATGGTAGTCTCTGCTAGATACTGCACTGGTCTCGCTAATGAGATGATCCTTCACGGGCCTTTGGCAGGCATGGGATCATCTCACTCACAGGTCTCCGGCATGGGTCAGATCCATGTGTTGTGCCTTTTGTCAGTGGCTCTCAGATCAGGTTTTGCTGATGTTAAATCTGTTTATCATTATCAAGATCTGGACTATCTTGCCAGACTGACGGCCCCAGCTTCCGGGTGAAACGCCGCTCAATGGATGGCAGATCCCTCGATCTAAAAGAGACAGTGTCTCGATTGAAACGCTTCCTCAAAGTGGTGCTCGCCCTCTTGGTTTGGGGTTAATCCACCCGACGAGGCTGGGGTGGCAAGTCCGCCCCAGGCCCAGATGGACCTCTGTTGTTCTCCGGGTAACCAGGCTGATGGCGGCGATCATATGTCTGCGCGTGCGTATATGGCGGGCAATTCAAGACCCTTTATTACGCGGGGTCCGGCTTGCCTACAGCGCCAGCGACCGAAATTCCATCGTTTTGACCTTGTTGTTCGCACAGAGCTTCAGTCTCAGGGACAATGTCTTTGTATTGGGTTGATAATGAGTAAACCAGCGCAGCAAGTGGGCTTTAGAACGCCAGTCAAATGTGGGTTTCAAGCCATGAGGCTCTGGATGTATGGCTTTACTCTTACTTGTTTTCTTGGCAGATTCGAGGTCGAACATGTACCCCGCAATCACTTCGCCATATAAAACACCATGGCCATGGATTCAATCTCTTTTAACAGCCTGCCAGTTGTTTCTCTTAGTCAATCAAATTTGCGACATGCCGTACATTGGAAGCGATATTGACATAAAATGAAAGGTGTTTCTGCTGTTTTTATGTGCCCTGGGGTAACAAACAAAAGAAATTTTCCTCCACATCTCTGCCAGAGCTTAGCTTTCATTCCATGTTGATGAACTCATGACCTTGATATATTTGATTGGGATCAGTTTGGACATTTAGTTATGACAGACATCTTCTACAGACTTTGGTTCCTTAACAGGCTAATTGACATTCTTTGGGAGGAATCTGATCTTTGTATCTATCAGTTTGCTTCAGCAAACATACTATCTAGAATTCTGGCGATTCAGCCTCTTTCCATGAACAAAATATTCAAACACGTTTTCAGGGCACTGTTGTTGGCCTTGATTTTGTCAGACACTCATGATATTCTTGGTTTTGTCCCCAAGTCATTAGTAACTTTACTAAGCTAGTTTCTGTCTAGTGATTTACTAAATCTTGGCCCACACCATTAACGAAATATTCCCACACAAATTATGCAATTCTCCTTTAAAACTTTCAAAGGCCTCTTGGTTGTGCTTCAATCTTCCAAACCAGGTCTTTAGATAATTCAGTAGTATTAGACGAGTGTGTATATTATCACAAGCTGTAACATATAGCCTCTAAGGCTTTCAGTTTTAATTAAATGATAAACAACTATTAATGTTTGAAATTAAGTTTTCAATTTGGTGAAATCATGGGTATGGCTATACTTCATGATTGTAAACATTTGACAATGTCATTAACATTTTTATTTTTTTTTAGGTACGTTTTAAAATGGTTTAATTTATATCCTTCATGTGTGGTATCGGCACACTCCACTTCCAGTGGCCACATGTATCAACTGAAGTTAGCATAGCACATGGTTGGACAAGTTTTCGGCGTTCAGCTCCTGCGTTCGAAGTAAAACTAATCTCTGGGCAATTTGATGGTAATTCGTTTGATTCAGTGATCTTAATCATATGGTTTCTTCACTAAAATAAGTTAAACTTTGAAACAGTTGGTGCTGTGGTCAGGAGCTCATGCCGGCATGCCGCCAGTATAAACTGATGCGTCTGGCTGTTGTGGCGACGCCTTTCACGGTGATTGGTGATCCCCATGGATTTTCTATGGTTGTTGAGTTCAGGTCAGTTTCAAATGTGTCCTTGCCGCTAATTGCCCTGTTTATTTTAGTCCGCAGTGTTGGCTATTAAAACCTGAACGTCACTAATTACTAATAGACTGAATATACTTCTGATTTTCCTTTATAAATCTAATCTATTATATCTCTCATGGTTTGTGTTATCTATTTTCTGGTGTTTCTGTTAATAAACATCTTCAACAATTGAAACGGAAAAAAGTAACATGGAAAGATCATAGATTAAGCTATCTAGCTAAAATAATTTGGTGTAATACCGACATAAGCTATCTACAGGATTATCTGACCGTCTGAACTCGATTCTGCTCTATCTGCCAATTGTTTAAATATTAACATAGCGTTCAAGTGTCAAATTACAGCAGAGATACTCACATACAGACTGTCATTTCACAGGATACACAAAGACAACAGATGAAGCAGATAATGTCTTTCAGAGCCATTGCTGTGATATGTTAAATCTAGTTTGACATTGAGAAGCAGTGGCCATTAGATGATTTAGACCTATTACATAGTCAAAGGAGAGTTGAAATAGCTACATGAGGCATGTCTGAAGTTGTAGAAGTTCAGTTTGATTTTTGATGAGGCTGATGCCAGATTTGGGTGGGTCTGAGACAGAGAGAACGGATGTTGTGCCTAGACTGTGGGGTGCAGTGACATTGTGGCATTGAGATCATAGTGAGATATTTGAAATATCTTTGCTTGACAGCCGGATAATTCATATTTTTCAATTCGTTAACACTGTAGAAATGGATGTTGAATTTGCGCAGTAACATATGTTTGTCAATATTTAGTAGTACAGGTCCTTCTTAATTCCTGCTCCACAACAGGCTATTTGCCTCATTTCGCATTTTCTGATATCTTAGCCACTTGTTTTGAGTGCTCGTCCCATAAATTTACATGTTAACAGTAACACGATATCCAGCAATGGGCTCTCGGAAGGTGTCTGGATACTGAAGAACAGGCCACCACTGCGCTCCCACTGCCAGATTGGTTTCTTTTTAGATGCACACAAACACGCTTCTGCAGTAGATGCTGGGCCAGAGTGTTCACAGAACAAGCGCAGACCCGTTAGAGTGGCTGCGTGTGATCTTGTCACTGGGCAAATAAGCCAGCTTTGAAATGACAGTAATTTGAGGCCAGGCCTGTTCATGGTCAAGCCATCGAAATCGCTTCTGATGTAGAAGAGGGCTGGGGTCCGTTAAAATACATGTTGGCAATTCATTTGCATGACACACTCACAGGCCTCATTGTTTGACCACACAGCACAGTATGATTATTTGTTTTAAAACGTACAAAAACCTCAGCCCCAGTAGATGTTGTTGAATCTAATACCAATCTGTTTCAATGATTCTAAAATTGAAAATCTTTGGCTGGTGGACAGGTGATGGAACTACTGACTATGAGCTGCCAACATCACCAGGGCCTGGCTACGAGGCTGGCTGACCTGAGACAGAAACAACAGAGGAATAGAAAGCAACTATGTAAATTTAAAGCGGCTACTAAGAGACATAAAATTGTTGAAAGGCAGGGCACAAAATCCTGAAACTCAATCAGAGACAATTAGCAGCAAACTGTACTCTAAAATGCCAAAAATATACGGTGTGGGAATTACAGATATTTTGCAATTGCAGCCACACTGACAAATATTTTGTTTCTGCATTTTGCTCCTGACAGTTTAAAACAGTGTGAGGGTGACTGTATTTGACCTAGGTAGGCTTCAGTGTTTGCTTCACCTCTGTTAATCCCAGGCACATGCCAACTGCCAGTCTCAGCAGAGCCAGGCTTCTCTCCTCACATCTCGGACCATCAAAATAACACATAAAGGAATACATATTTCATAATTCAAAACGTTTATTTTGATGAACTGATAGCTATATAGCATTACGAGGAAAATGTAGTATAAACGGCTAAAGAGCAAAGGGTTTGATAACCTGGAATGATGATCTGTGCCCTTTGTAATAGTGCTGTACCAGTTGTCAGTTGGCCTGTCAGATTTTTCTTTTGTCATTGTTGAGTTTCAACCTTTCTGCTTTGTGAAAGCCGTAATTGTGGGAAAACTCAGAGGTTTTAGTTTGGTCTGCTGAAGGTAACACCAGCTGTTGAGATGTTAATATGGGTCACGTCAGAACTTTCTATACTATTGCTGTTGTTTGTCTTTACCCCTACATGACCTTGACTTATATGGTTGAGTAATCCATTTTCCATTACCAGATGTGCAATCGTTTTGTTAACACTTTTAGCTTTAAGACATTTGTTTTGGTGTGCTCCTCTGGACTGTTCTTTAGTCTGACATGCAGTAAAAGAGCCTTTTGTAATTAGTATTCTTCTTGACAAAACATTAACATCATGTAATGCTTAAAATGGATTTTGGTAAGTTTGAAAAAAATATTAGTTTAGCATATAATAAGATATTTTAGTGCGTTATATATTTTATGCATTAGTTATGCTATCGCTGCTCCTGCAACCAGTAAGCGGCCGTGTGAGTACCAGCGGTTGAACGACCTGTTGCCACCCAGACGCTGTTGTGGGGCAACAGACCACGCAATGACCTCAACGTTGAACGCTCCCGTGGTACTGCTCTCAGGAGCCTTGCAGGCGGCTGGGCGTTGGTTTTGGTAACTCCAGCATAAGTCAGCGAAACCCCAAGTTGGCTTGTTAACGAAATCTACCAATGCGCACCTGTTTTGCTAACGATCTGCTGCCATTGAGAGGCGCCCTCACTGATAAAATGGTTCTGCCAAGTTATTCATAATGGAAACAAAGTAATAAAGAAAACTACTGTGTTCAGTTGCATTGGTTTCACATTTTGAATAATAATAATAGCGACATAAAAACTACAGTTGTTGCAGCTAGCCTTCAAAATTCAGAACCTGGCGTGTTCCAGCCAATATCTGGTCCTCCTCAAAAACTGATCTCTCAACAGGTCAACACCAGACACTCCCAGTTCCTCTCTACAAGGAAATAAGGTGGACTCTGGGTGAAAGGTCCTGTCTGGCATTTCCCAGGGGGCAGGGCTGAGCTAGAGGCTGAGGCGGGAGAGGTAAAAGCAAGGCATGCCATCAGACATTGCTCAGTTTGTCCTTTTGTTAATTTTTTGGTATGGACTCCATCACAGCATTCCTCTAGCTCTGCAGTGTGTGGAGAAAGGTGTGGGAAGATGACCAAACAGATGGTTTAAATCTTATAGGAAACAATGAAGGTGATAATTTGAGGGCCTTGAACTGGCTGCGCGACAGCGAATTGTAAACAGGCAGAAGGCATCAGCGACAAGGAAGATTTCCCTAAAATACGATTTTCCAGTCGCTATGGTGGTTTTATTTTGATCTTGAGATTCAACTCAATTATTCCTGTACCATGCCGGTAAGCCTGCACTTTTTCTCAGTGTCGGGTTTGATGAATCCCCAGTTATTGCCATAGACAGTTCAATCCCATTTCTTATTCCCATCTTCCGCTCATCTTAAATTCCACCCTTCTTATATTTCAAACAAGTTTATCTGCTCATCTTTAAGGCTTCATCAAAGTCATGTCAAATCCTCCTTCGATGGGCTCCATTAATGCAAAGTCATTAGTTTACCTGAAGTGACAGCCAGAATAAATAGAGGTCAAGCCTCTGAATCATGTGGCTACCTGTCTGTCTTTTGTTTTCAGGTTTTTGGTGCTCATGGAATCTTTCTCAGATAGCTTACATTGTTACAGCCTCCTAGGTAGTTTTAAAACAGATTACAGGTAGTGTTGTTTCGGGCCTTCTCATGAAAATGGATGGGCGATGCCCTATGCGCCCACCACGTCGCTGAAGAGGTTACATGTTTGTATACTTGAACTAGGATCAGTCATTCTCAGTATCACTACCAGGTTCGTCAGCCGCCTACTGGCTTGCTTCAAAATTCAGCTTTCAAGTTACTATCTCGGAGGTTATTGCCTCCCCAGTTCTCTTTCCAGCTTTTAAAAGCCCCTTTTTGCAAGCGTAGTACACAAGTAATATAACAGCAGAACTACATTAACATTTTGAATTCATTAGCTCTCATGGAAACGATTCATGCCCTGATCTAAAGTATCAGTTCAAGGGCTTTTCTTCAGACAGGAGAACTGCAAAGGCTCAATCCATCAGATAAAATTTTTCATCGGGTCAGGCACATAAAGAACATTTGCTGAGCAGAGTTTAAAACTGGGCACAGGCAGATTATGACCTAATGAGGGTCCAAGTTAAATACTGCATTGAGGCAGCTGGCAGGGCCCCAGTTTAAGCGTTCATGAGATCTCGCTGGCAGACTGGGGATATTACAGAATACATACCAGTCCATCCCGCCACCAAGCGAGCTATTGACCTAAGGAAATGTTGGGCCAGAGGCATTTGGTTTACAACACTTATTTGACGTTTTCAGCTCCAATTTATTGTATAGTATAGTGTCTGACTGTGAGAGGTGATACACATGAGACCTGGCAGATGGCAGGAAGTGTGGTTTTCATTTACCTCAACTGATGGAGCTACATACAGAATATGTAAAACCTTTCAGTCCCCCTGTGTCCCCAGGTTTGTTTTTGTGCTCATGTTTAACAGGACTGCATTATTTACGGGGATGATGAACAAGTGATGGTTTCATAGACCAAATATGTTCCATCTATGTTTTATCACTGCTGATAATGATAGATTTCTAAAAATCAGTTAGTTAATTCAAATCTCATGTGATTCAGGTTTTCCTGCTGGTGTATCTGTGACGTTTTATTTTGCTTCTTAGAACCCTGTTGTCAAACTGACGACAGACTAGTAATCAATAATTTGTTTTGTGGTTTAATTTAGAATCAATTATCTCTCAACAATAATTTCCTTAGATTTAAACACAAGCTCCCACTAGGTAGAGTCATCAGGGCTAGCATGGTGAGACCTAGGGCTGCACCCGAGAGATGTTGGTTTCCAGTGGTTTGAGTGAGGAGCAGGCATTCCTGCTGGTCTTTGTCATGGGAATGTGCTGGCATACAGGCAGTAATAAAGTCTCAGCTGGCATCCCCATGATAAGGCAGTCTTGCAGTTCGTTTGCTCTAGTTTAGTACAAAACTCACACCTGGGCCCTTCCTATTTTCCTCCTGTGCTGAATGGCCTCACAGTGCCAAGGTGTAGGGGCAGGTCAGCCAGAATCTGGGGCCACCCGTTTGCAGGGCCCCCATCACGCTCCGCCTAAGCTGCACCATCCATTGTGCAATTAACTGAAGAGGGCAGAAAGACGGACCATTGCAGCTTTGGATGGCTGAGCAACGGTCAGCTGGTGAAGAACAGGGTGGATGAGCAACCAGGCAGCGGGTTCCACGGGAAAGCAATCCACCACATAGAGCGACGGTATATTCTGTCTCTCCTGTATCTTTTGGCACGCTCCTTTGGGGTAGAAAGAGTAATGATAAGATTCTAGATTTGATTCTAGTTTTCATAAAAGGTCAATTTTATGAGTCTCACTTCTCTGCCCATGATCTGATCAGGGTTCGTTTGTTGCTTAGTGTTTCAGGTTAGTCAGTGTAGAGGCTGGATATCAGTCAATGCCATATGTCGTGCTCAGCTGAACAGTGGGCTTGAATAAAATTGTCATTGTAGGTTATTTTTCAGTTCACTGGCTCTGTGATCTGACCAGCAGTATTTCCTCTAACGGTCTAAACAGTAGCTAACTGCTGCGAGTATATGGCAGCGATTATTTTGATGTTCTGACATGATCAAAGCCTGTGAAATGTGTGGAAAGGTCAATTTGGTTGATAATTTACGACTTCTGACAGAGTAGAAGTGACAGGTGGTGACATGACAAATCAAAACAAAGGTTTGTGTGGATGGATTGGCCTACCTGGCCTTGTGCGATATTAGTACCCCTGACTGATTGACTCCTTCTGTTTTAATTAATCCAGCGACTTTCCTTGGATGGGCTGGTGCTGTCATAGAGCAGGGAACATTCTCAGTGTAGACGCAATGAAATGGTAGGAAAACCAAAGCTGTCTGCGAAAGAACTGGGGGCAAATTCTTGCAACATCCTAGGTACAGTGGTTTGACCGCTATCGAAAATCTTTGTACCCAGGATATTAAATGACAGCTCAACTCCAAACTGGGGCTGAATCACCGGCACCTGTACTAGCAGCTGGCGTGTTCACTGTGCTGATGGTCAACAGGTGTAACGTTTACCATTCATCATCGTAGTTCATCGTGGTAGCATGTTAAAATCTGCACGAAACTGGCTGGCTAGAGGCGCGTGGGGTAGCATTGGTTTGCGGCTGGTGACCGACCAGTCTCTAGATGCTTTGTTGGTAAAGT
>BRZM01000247.1:21356-47289 GCA_033238685.1 Lates japonicus | reverse complement strand
TCACCACATAAACAGAGATATGCTCTTACATAACTTGATACGCCAAGGAGGAGTTCGCCCCTTGGGTGGTAAGAAGTTGAATGTGTCAGGAAAAACCTGCACATCTCAGCATCTCATTTTTCTCCCCTTTTCTCTGTCTTTTTCTCCCTGACCCTGTTTACCCACTGCTTGCCAAGTCTGATGTCAGCCCGCTGCACACAGGGTCCCCGAGCGAGTGTACAGTTTCTGTTTTGACACCCGTTCCTAATTACACATGTAAATGATTGATCACCTGGACTTGGCAGGGGAGAGCAGAGATGGAAGTCCTTGTTACATGATGGCTCCGCGATTATGTCCAAGTTCAGGACAGTTTCTGCTGCCGGGTACGGTGGAAACGGATACCTGCAATGTGGCCCGAGAGTCGGGAGATTAAGTTCTGAGCACCCGCCATTTGGACCAAAGTCTCTCCCTATTAGTGGCCCTTGAGGAGCAAGTTGCACAGGTGTGCCTGGATATCTATGGCTCTTTGTTTGGACTAATCCCACACAATTTAAACCAAGGCTCACTGCCCGCACCTTTAAGCCGACACTGTGACACCTGAGGGGCCTGGCGGCTGAAAGCAGAACTCCAGCTACTTTTGTGAAATGTGATTTGGCTAATTGATTTTGGAGTGGCCAGTCTGGAGTGCCTGGGGGGAAAAAAGCACAAGAATGGACTGTGATGGAAGTTGAGGCTGCTTCCTTTATACATAGCATTCATGAACCTGCTGCTGCAAGAGCTCTCTCCCTTCAGGTGCAAAATGATGCTTAATACAAGATAAAGACATCTTAGCTTAAATCCATACAAAAAATAAACAGTGAGTCAAAGCCAGAAACCATGTAATGCTTTTACAGATGGGGTGAGAACCTTTGTTTGCCTGCTCTGTCCGGCAACAGCTGTTGGATCGTCTGGGCTTTGACTCAGGTATGGAGCCAATCTGAGGGCCAGGAGGGTTTTAACCCCAATCTTCTCCTCTCTCTCTCCTCACAGCCTGGCACACATGGCTGTGCAGCTGCACTTCCCATTGATCTACTGGGTTGCCTGGATGGCTGGCTGGAGGGAGATAGATTGGAGGGGAAATGGCTTAATTGTCCTCACTCTCACTGCTGGAATGCAAATAGCCCTCCACCACTGGCCTCCACGGTGAGGAGAACCCCACATTTAGAAACCAAGGTCCTTTATTTACTGTGGCAAGGAATAAAAGATACATTTATTAAAGCTCATGGAGGCACCGCCCCATTTGATCATGTTTTGTTAAAAATGTATTTGTCCATTCTAAAAAAAACAAATACACACACACACACACATTTTAGCAGTGCAATATTTATTTTCCGTTTTATTTTTCGTCCAATAAAGAAAAGGGCAGCCTCACAGAGTACTAATCCCGTTCATCAGTCAGAGGTCAAACAGATAGACAGGTGAGGGGTCATGACTCACGTAGAAAAAGCGGGACATGAAAGAGTTAAACGCTGAGGCGTATGTATCCTGTCTGACTTTGATCTCTGCCTCAGGTAGCTCTTTCATAGCCATCAATCTTGGTGTGGAGCTGATGGGAGGCTGCTCCCTCTCAGTGCGGGCTTGCTCAGACTGAGACTGTCTCCTCGCCTTGACAGAGCGCTGGCATGACATGTCAGACAAGAACACAAACCCACAAGTCCACAAGAAATTCTCAGAGGTGTTCTCTTTTAATTTTCCACTTGGTCTGATTTTATTCTCCTGTGTATCAATTCTGTTTTACTGTTTTTGTAATTAAGAAACAAAGAGACTGGTGATGCAGGGTAGGAATGCAGGCAGGCAGGGAGCAGAGAGGGCATGTTTTGGTGAGGTTCAAAGATGAAATGAGCAAGTCTCTGTGGCTTTGATGTTTCTTGGCAGGCTTCAGACAGTCACTGACAATCTGATGATCTGGGAGCACAGATTTTTAAATCCCCGGCCCATCCTGGCCCCAGTTGTCTAGCCCTCCAGTGACAAACGCTTTAATATGACAAGGTTAAACACCTGAAGCACTGCAGCAAAATGGTCACGACGAAGCTGGGGTCAGGGGTCCAACTTTAAATGCCGGGCAGCTTAGTAGTCTACTATGACTGTTCACTTATTCATGGTTGTTTTACAAAACAGGTCTCCTCTTCGTTCGTAAATTGATCTTTCGCAAGAAAATTGTTAAAAAGTAGATTAAGTCAACATTTTAAGATCAACAGTACATCACATGACTACTTGTATATTGCTTTTCGTGACAAACCTGCCAGGAATTATTACCAATTATCTTTGTTTCCTGTAGCTTTACAGAGATTTATGGCCTCTTTTAACTCATTGTTTTGGTATTCTGGCACACAACTGTACTGTTTAGGTTCACTCCCACTGCACTCAGCGCCGTTTTCACGTGCAACAAGAAGCCTTTTTTCCCTTGCAAAAAAGCTCTCAACTCACCTCACTATACACTACCTGGTCAACATTAATGGCAAATAGACACAGTTAGCGACAGTATTTAGCAGCCTCATATTACTCTCAGGAGCCGGTGGAGACCAAAAACAGAGCAAAAAGAGTTGGATTTAGATTAATCAGACATGACAACAAACACAAACAAAATAAATAAAAAAACCCACAGGCCCAGGGGACAAAAAACAATTAATGCACTCCAAAATAAAATTATGAAAAATTTAAACGATCAAAGATCAAAAAAATTTGAAATTAGAATTAGATTTATTTTATTAACAGTCTCTTTATTTTACTTCCTGAAATTCCGATAAATATTTTCAGTTCTTTTGATTGTGAAATTTCTTAATTTTGTTCTTGAAATCTTTTCATTTTTGAGTTAACCTCTAACTTCCTTTAATAATAATAGTAATAATAATGATATTTTTGAATATTGCATCACATCTTGTTCAATATTTTCTTTCATCAGGTGTTATTCTTTACAGTCTGTTGCTTAGAGTACTAAGGTTATATTTTCTTCATTTACAGACTTATATAATTAATTATTTATTAGTGTTAAAAAGAATGAAAAATCCCAGAATTTCTCTTTAGAAGAATCATGGCCAGAAAACTTCAACCAATCCCTGCTCCTTTCTCAGACATTTTCATGTATGGTGCACTGACTAAGGGATTCTCACATGCTCCAATGCTGCATGATGTAAGAAAACAAATGATACATACAATGGACACATATCTTAATATCAGTTTGCCAAGTTTTTCTTTGAGAGACGCTGTAATTTGATAGGCAGCGAGGTACAGGCTGGGTGCTGTGGGGCCATTGTGTCTTATTGTAGGTCACAATGGAATTTAACACTTGACAGAGCCAGGGCTTGTTGTCAGGAGCTGAACTTGATCCTGTCAAGTTGTTCCCATTGAAGAGCTATAAAGAAAGGGCTTTGACCTCACGGCTGTGCAACCTCTATATCAGACCAAATATTAATTCTCTATTCAACAGATATTCATGTATAATAGGAGAGTTGTTGTAAGTGTCTGTGCTTTGCTGGAGACCTGTTTTGACACGTATAGGCCACATGTTTCTTTTTGAAAATTCTCACATGACCCATTTTTGATGTGAGATAATGGTGGAGGATTGTGTGCCCTCTGTTCTCCAAAGCGGTCACCCGCCCAGGTGACCCTTCCTGCCGCCCAGGCCTCCGAGGCTTGTCATCCCCCATCACCTCTGGCATTTCAAACTGACGCTTGCCTTGCACACTGTTGCCCTGCAGACCACAAAAGGGGGTTCACGTTACCCAGAGGGGCAGGTAACTTCAGATGGATAATCCTTGGACCTGGTAAACCTGTCTTTAACAGGACCTACTGTCTAAACCTGGCAACCCTGAGCCATGTGTCATTGTGTGTTGATTGGGCGTGCATGAGTGACTCCCCTGGGCAAATGATTGTCCGGTTAGTTCAGTATTTCCACCTCCTTCTGTCAGCTCATCTGCTCACGAGAGAGGGGAAAACAAAAAATTTAAAAAGTCCTGCACTTCTCATACTATTTTCATGAATAAACATCTGCAGCTTGTTAAACCTGTAGGCCCTTCTAGTGAGTTTATGGGAACTGTGAATCTTTTTATTGTTTTTAGAGGAGATTTATGGCCTGAACACATTGTCTCTGCAGTCATCATACTTTATTGTCTTCACAAAAGGCCTCAGTTAGAAGTTCTTTGAAAGACTGCTGGAATGTAACGTCAGATGCCTCCTCGGGTATCTCCTCCGATGCTTGTAAACAGACAGTTAACTCAACTAACCCAGCAGCCCTGGCAGCTCCTGATGCCACTCCCCCAGCTGTTTTTGACCTCAGCTGAACTCATATGCCATCTCAGCCACCAGGCCTGGCAGGATTCTCTCTCACACTCTCAAGAAGACAACTGTCTCTCTTTCAGCCACTCCTCGCGCCGCTGCCACCCTCTTGTCGCCTCACTGATCCATGCCAGCTTCCAGCTTTTGTTTTTCCTCCCACCCTCCCTTGGTACTGGGGGCAAGATTTACAGTGGAAAAATATAGTATATTTTTTTCCCCCCATGTTGAGCTGGTGAGTCTGGAATGTGTGTTTGGGCAAGATTTTGCGAGGAGTGTGAAAAAACAACAGAGCTGTAAACACCAAGGGTAGACCCAGACTAGCTTCTTTGTTCCAGATGTGGAGCAGGCACACGCTAATAGTGCAGCTCCAGCCAATGCACTGGGCTGTAACCCAATACACTGCCACTACTGTCCCACTGCTTGTCCATCAGCTGGGCTCTGGCTGCATTCATATAGACAGGTTACCGCGTGATTCCGCAGAATTTTGAATGAGAGTAAACTGTGTGTTCCAGCACCCACAGTCAGAATTGGTACCAAATGCGCATTTGAGCCGCAACCAGACAACTGAGGAAGGCTAGAAAAAAAATTCAATGATGTATAATTTAGACATATGACCGCCGCTCTCAACAAATGAAGCCGTTTAAATCAGATGCCCCGCGTGACACCGAGCTCAGGTTGCACCCGGGCGGCTTATGCGCGTATTACGGTTAACGGATTCCAGACGTTTTATTTTTTTTAAACCCCGAATTGCCAAGGCCTCTATATTCAACCAATCAATTAAAAGTTTAAGTCTAACAGTCAGCGGCAGTGGGTGATGTTGCTGTCACCCGCTGTCTGGCAACAATTATGCCAGTGATGAATTTAAAGCTCGAACCAAAAGACCAGACACAGTCCGGCATTTCCCACGCAACTCTGTTCACTTTTGGAGTCACTTTAGTTTCGGGAGTTAATCGTACGTGTACATTACTCTGTTTTTCTTTTACATTTGAATTTTATTAGCCTACAGCCGCTCGATCTGTTTTCCCTCCTCTCTTTTTAATTGTGCCAAATGGTGACAAATACCTGATTAGTTAGGGAGAATTAAGTTTGTTTTAAAATTCAAACTGTCCAGGGTCTACTTTGAAGAAATTCCAAAACAATTCAGATAAACGGTGAACATGTTGGGACATGACTGGCCATGCATGGAAGGCCTTTTTTTTTTAACAGTAAAATTACATAAAATAGATTTTAGAAAAAAGTTGCAGAGACAAATTCAAATGTTCTTTCCACAATTTAAACTCAGTTGTGCAGAATTATTTTCATCTTCATTTTGCGTGCACTGGAAATTAATTCTTTTGTTTTGTTTGTTTTATTTTTATTAATGAAAGTGTATTTTGATTTTATTTGTCATATTGCAGGGCCAAAAAAGCTAAAAATAGATTTTTTTTTTTAAAGAAATAAAAATAGACCAGGCTAACTGCAAACATGAAAGTTTTTGACAGAAACTTTATATTTTCACAAGCAAACAGCACAAACATTAAGCACGAACATTTAATATTTACAGACAAAAATGAGAACAATCAGTAGCTCAAATGCATAAATATTAATACAAAAAAGTCAATTACAGTTTATTCCACTTTTAGAAACTGGGGAAAATAAATAAATGAGTAAATCTTAATTGGTATTGGCATTAAAATAGCAAAAGAGATATATGTACACCCATTATTTGACAGGTCCTCACCACAAATAAATCTAAATGAACATGATATGAACTACTCACCTTAAAGCTGTCAGTCTTCATGGACAGTGTGTTATTATGGTTATTATATTTATTTTAAAGGCAAAGATTTAAATGATACAAATCCATGACAAATAAATCAATCTGTTTTGCAGATGTATAGTCCATGTGGTAGAGATTATTTACATGAATAACACAAGTCAATTACATGATCAGAAATAATCCAATTAACAGGTGTGTTTCTTCTTAAATCAGCTGAGCCAGTGTGTAAACATTAGATCTGTTTGTTCCAAAGACTTCACGCATGAGTGATGCTGATCATGTAACACCCGTGAACTCTCTGGGCCCTCAGAGGCTGCCAGCACAGGCACAACACACACATATGAGCAGCAACATGGCTGCACTTGAGGAATGAGACGCCCAGTCCGTGGAGATATTAGTGTTCCTGTGTGATGGCGCCTGGAGGAGAGATTAGGCCGTTCATCCTGTGCGCTGCCCCTGCTCCTCCTCTGCCCCCCACAACCCAACCCTTCTCTTCCCTGAGGCGGAAAACAGTCATAGAAAAACGTAAATCCTATTGTTTGCATTGGCTTTGTTGATGCATAGGGATTGGAAAACAGGTGTTTTGTACAGTTGTAGCTGTTTCAGTGACGGACACCTGCTTATTTTTGCATAACAGCAAAGAAGGGAAGCACTGGGACACATATGGACAAAACATTAACATCCCAAAGTGTCAAAACATACACAAAAAGTCAATATAAATAATTGACACCATGATGAAAATGTCTGGCTAGAAAAAAAGCAACTTCTTTAGGTATTTTCGTGTTTCTCACGGCTTGTCTACGCTTTGATTCTGTGATACATTTCTGGAGGGATAATTGTGTCAAAACCACACCTCGGCTTCACACTCATCATAGTGTGCCGCTGCTGAAAAAATGGAACATGCGGGCCTTTATTCGTGTCTATTATGTGGTGAGCTGAGCCTATGATAATAAATCCTGGCATCCTGTCGGGGTCGTGGACTGTCAGTCTGAGTCTGGGCCTCAGCTCGGCCCCAGCAACAGAGGGTTACTTGTAAAACATGACGTGCCAGTGGGGAAGATCACAGCCGAGGCAGTTGCCTGGGAATGTGCTCTTGGTTTGTACACAAAGAATGCTGTCACTCTGCATCAGAGCTGCGTGATGGACAAACTTGACGTGTGTGTGTGTGTGTGTGTGTGTGTATGTGTGAGAGAGAGAGAGAGGCAAAACACACCTATGTCAAACACACCTCTGCAGGCGTGTGCCCATGCGCACTGTGCAGCAGAGTAGACGCCAGTGAGTCTGGGCGGCATTCAGGAGTGTGACTGTTTTTAACATCATCCCCTTTGCGTGTATTAAGAGAGCCACAGCGAGGACCCATCCCTGCCCCATGACTGCAGGGCTTGCCTTTGTTCTTCACCCGTAATACAGACATAATTACAAGCCTTAAAGAGCCTCCTCACCTTGCTTTCTCTCTCTGTGGCTCATACACCTCTTTTTGCCCACACCTTAGCCCTGACAGAAACTCACATCCAGGACTCAATCCTCTGCATTCAACTGCTAAAGTGCCTCACAAGAGAGCCGTGCACATGTGCCCCATAGGCCTCTTTGTCTTCAAAGCCTTGCGTTTTGTGTTTATCTTCATTCGGCCCTCCCTGATCCCATTCATCACATCAAAAAGTGCGACTTTGCTGCAGCCACAAAGGTTGTTTTCCTGCCAATGACATGGACTCTGAATGCAACACCTGCTTCTGAAGCCAGTCAGCCACTCACTTGTTGCCAACTGCAAATATTGCCACCATAATCTCACCACCAATAATGTTGTAGTAAATTCCTAATAGCCACAGTATTGCATTCTCTAGTGATATAATTTCCCAGTGAGGATTTACAGCTACAGGCCATATGTGTGAAGTCAGAAACTTGTTGCCCACAATATGAAACTGGCCTCTCAGCAGCCTTTTTTGTTATTTAATTTTTTTATTGTGACTGTAATTTCACTATGATAATAATTTGTGGCTTTGTTCTGGCTGGCTGCTCAGCTGAGGCCTGTGGGGAATTGGGAAGCGGTCCAGCCCCGAGCAGGCCTTTAGTGCTGCTGGATTCCCTGTAGTTGCAGGCAGGGTAGGACATGACCAAAATGACGGGGTTGGACAGCAGCTCAGCACCACGCTCGAACCCACCAAACACTCTGTTTATAATTTGACTGCAGCTATACAATGTGACGTAGCTGAGATGAAAGGTGAGGTCTGTATCAAACTGTGACTGTGACACATGGTGACTCTGATGGATTTGATTGCAGATGCAGCCTCAGTAGCAGGATATCTACACTTTCCCCCCTTCACTGTGTTTTCCTCCACCTGTGTATTGACTCTCTGCTTGAGGGCGAGTCAGTAAGGGCTGAAATATGGAGACAGGGCTGCTCTTTGAGCCTGTGGTCACAGTTTTCTCCCCCACTCCCACACTGTATCCACATGCACCTTGTGAGCTTTGCTGACTCTGCAGTCTGTGCCACAATCCCACCCTCTTTTGGCAGGTTTGTGTTTCCCTTATTTCGTAAACCCTGAGATTTAGTTAGAAATAGTATGAGTGACATGTAGGCTGAGTATTTTTATATAATATAAAATTGAAATCAAACATCCTTTTGGGTTGTGAGGTTGTCATACTTGTCTCCTCCTGGTTACCACGTCATGGAGATATTTACATTCATTCATTTTTAGAGTAATCACATATATTAACACACAGCGTTTGTTTTAAAGCATTGATCCAAATTGTGTTCTTGAATATCCACATTCTCTGGTGCCTGATTATTAATTATGGTTTCTGTACATCAGTTACCCACTAATTTGGTTAATTTGTATGTTGAAACTAGAAGTGAGTGCTGAAATGAGGAGTAAAATTTGTAGCTATCCTTCATAAAACAAGCCTGAGTCACCATGGTTGCTGGGTTAGCAGCCACAAGGCATGCATAATGGTGTGTGTATTCACTGAACACCAAACCTTCTGTCTGTAGATAATAAATCTTTTTTTCTTTTTTTTTAAAATGGCAGTTGGACTTCTCAGCAAGAAATGTAAAATTTTCTTTTAGGCTATAAAAATGTGAGCAAAAATTTAAAATATCATAAAATATTTTCTCAGTGATCGCGAGGATTTTTCGAGTTAATCAGAAACTCTTTGTAGTACATTAAATCTCTGTTAGACGGTGCCACAGCTGAAAATAATGTTTTAATACACTGATAAATTGGAATGTCGCCTACTTGTCATTCAAGCAGAATTTCCAAGAAACTTGTCGAATTATTACACTATAGAAAACTATTATCAAACAGATATTATATGATGATATGTTCTGGAGAAAATTAATGAACGAAACAAATTTATTTTGGTTCTTAATGTCAGATAAAATTAGGCTAATAGGTCTCACTTGTATTTAGACTGTATATACTCCTGCATTATGGACTGCACATGTCAGTTCCCTTTATATCATATCCATAAAAGAGGATTACGCATATTGTTGTCGAGCCTTGCCTCTAATTCAACTCAGATTTTGCAGTAATATATTTAACTTTTATTTTGAAAAGTATTACTATTATAATTATTTCGCGAAGTTATTACATTTCTTAAAGCAGATCTATTTCTAGGACGATACAACAATATTCATACTGGCTTTAACACGTATTATGTGATGCTATAACTGACTTCGTGGCTTTGTAAATCAGACTTGAATAAAATCACTTCCAGTGACCAAATAATATTTATTTCATAATCTATGGAAGGAGGTCCCTCCTGGCTGCAGAGCCGCATCTTGTATCATATGTTAATGAAGTTAATGGTGGAGCTCCAGTGACAGCCGGCTGCTGAAGACCAATCAGAGAGCTCGCAAATGGAAGGCAGTATGTTTGAGGCTCTGCAGGCAGGAGGTGTTTGAAGAACCATGTCAGCTCCTCCAATGATGTAAAGAAGGATCCCTTTCGCTTTTATCCGATTTTTTACCTCCTATACAGCTGTGAAACATGCACACTGCAACTCATCACTGCGGGGAACGTTTTTTCACTAAGAATTCATTGGACTTAAGTGTGGATTTGCTCCAAGTTTTCCTCGCTGTCCGACAGAACTCATGAAAACACTCTTCAGAGCGACGGGTTTATGGACTCGCGTATTAGCTAATGATGTCTATGGGTTTCATGCCTGACAGTCTGAATTCCTCAGATCCCTCCAAATCGGCCTTTCTAGAGTTTGGCCACGGACATCCGACGCACCAGCAGCACTCCCCCGGACTCTCTCACATTTACCCGGTTCATGGCTTGCACGCTGCCGGGCATTCCCAGCACGAAAGTCCTTTTCCTGGCAGCGCGTCCTATGGCCGCTCTTTGGGCTACGCCTACCCCGGCGCGGTTAACACTCATCCCCCGTCTGCTTACATGCCCTACCAGCACAGCAATCACAGCAACGGCAGCAGCCTGGCCCACAGCAGATTAGAACAGACAGGTATGTGTGGAAATCAAATCGAGCCTGACTAAATTGTTGTGTTAATAATGGCTGTAAAATTCTGATTTGCCATCATGCTTGAGCGCAATTACGCACAGGGCGCGCAATTTCCCTGATATTTTCCTGCTGATAAAAACAGTTCACTTGAGGGTTTAGTAAGTTAGCAAGCACAAGTCACATTATTCCTCATATATATTGTCTTAAATTAAAATTTTAGTAAAGACATGCACGTCAGTAGGAAGATTCTCCCTCAATCACTTATGTCCCAACAAGGCCCATTCAGATTCTCCCTCTTTACCACTCATGTTATATAATGAAGGCAGATGGCGCCATTAATTTTATTGACCATAATTTTCTGTGGGTTAGTCCAATTATAGTCCATGTAACCCGAGTTTACCTCAGGAACTCTTTCTCTTTTTACCCTTATTGTTTATGCACATTAAGAAAACAGAACTCCACTCATCTCTGTACTGAGCACTGATTCTCTACTTTAAAAACGATTCTTTTTGCATTTTGTGTTGCTGTAGTGTGAAGGGATCATCGTGATCCGGCGTATAACTGTTGTCAATACCATGAAAATCTTTCACTAAAACATCACAATTTAATAAAACCATATTCTGGTCATTTGTATCTGTGTGATCAGATGATTTGAAATGATAAAACTTAAAGTTTTTGGCTTTCGGGCCCTGACACTTGTGTGTGTGTGTGTAGCATGCCGTGCAGGGCCTGTGAGTTAAAGTAAAATCCAATCATTCGTCAGTGCTCTGCTTGTGTTTGAGATGGTTGATTCTGTTTGCTTAAAACACCTAGTAGTCTATGGCGACAGTAAAGACTGTTTAAACGTGACATCTGTGACTTTTCCTGTTTGTCTTGAATCTGAAGATTTAAAAAAAGAGCCATCAATCAAAGCTCTTTTAAAATGTTTCTGTCTGTTTTCTGAACTTACAAGATCGCGAGAAGTCAGCGGTGATTGAGAGCAGGGACATTCGTCTAAATGGCAAGGGCAAGAAGATCCGGAAGCCTCGGACCATCTACTCCAGCTTGCAGCTGCAGGCTCTGCACCAGCGCTTCCAGCAGACCCAGTACCTGGCCTTACCGGAGCGCGCCGACCTAGCAGCCAAACTGGGGCTCACCCAGACTCAGGTGGGCCTTCAACTCTCCCTGCAGTCCTGAATGGATACTGGGAATGTGCAGGGTGGAGAATCGAGTATATATGCATTACATTAGCTTAAAATCAATAATAATAATAATAATAATAATAATTTAGGCCGGTAAAAAAAATAAATATTCAGCACAGTTTTAGTTTAAAATACCAGGCCTGCAGTATTTAGCATTTAGTGGCTTATTACAGAGCACTATAGCTTCATTCTTTAAAATAATAATTCATATTTAAATATCTTAAATTAATCTAATTTAAAGTACCCTGAAGCAAAATATCACAACGATAGAGGATGTTGTCAGGGTATTGAAAAGGAAACCTCTTATTTGCTGTGTTATTGAGGATCACAGCGCTTCTGGAGATCAAATGAAAAACCAAATAGTTGTGATTTGTAACTCAATCCTTTAATGCATGCCTTATTTACTGTGCTTAATTTCGTGGCTGTATTTCCTTTGTCAGTCCTGGTCCTTGAAGTGTTCCCTGTGAATGAGGCATGACCGCAGTTAGATTTTTTAAAGTCATTACAGGGCTGCAAAATTATGGGTTGTGCAATAGTTTATTATGAATTACACCTCGTGAAAATAAAGCAGCGCCTTGTGAGGTGTATTTCATTTTATTTTGTTTCTTTGTCTTATTTTTTTTCTTTCTTTTTTGATATTTGTTAAGTTATATTTTACTTTCTTGTATATGTAACGGCCCATTAACGCAAAGACCTGGTCTCGTGCGTACAGTATATTAGAATTCATCTTCACACACCTATACACACACGCGCGTGGAGCTGTACACGCGCAATTTGTGAATTAAATGTTGAAAACTTTGAAATATTAAAATGAGCAGTATGGGCATAATGTCACGTGCATCTGTGAACATATTTTGGACAC
This sequence comes from Lates japonicus, assembly GCA_033238685.1. Lineage (NCBI taxonomy): Eukaryota > Metazoa > Chordata > Actinopteri > Centropomidae > Lates > Lates japonicus. The sequence goes on along the minus strand of BRZM01000247.1, from coordinate 34,736 downwards.
AAACAGGTGCACGTGTAGTTGTCAATTTATCACTATCAAATGGGACAAAATGAGGTCTTAACTCTCTCCCCTCTCTCTCTCTCTCTCTCGCTCTCTCTCTCTTTCTCCACTTTCACAAAAATGACTCAGTTGTCTGGCTTTAGTTTACAGTTTCAAAATAAGAGATAAACATATGAATCCACTCTGTCATCTGAGCTGCCTCCTGCTACATTTTTCTTAATCCCTCAACAGTTACCTCAATAATTACCTTCCACTTATATGCGGCCTTTGGTGTTGCCGTTGCTTAGATGTTTATGGAGTGATTCATCGGGCACTTTGGTGCGTTTTTATGAATATTCACACCATTGTTCTGGTGTTAAAAATAGCCATTTTCATTTTGAATCAGCAGAAATTTGCTGTGACCCACCGCCGCGCTCCTGGGGCTGTTTTCATTTCACAATACTCTGAGCCTCGGCCTGTTGCTGTCACACTCATGCATCATTGGACTCATAAAACAGCAACAATAAGAGGGCTCAGAGTATTGTGAAATGAAAACAGCCCCAGGAGCGCGGCGGTGGGTCACAGCAAATTTCTGCTGATTCAAAATGAAAATGGCTATTTTTAACACCAGAACAATGGTGTGAATATTCATAAAAACGCACCAAAGTGCCCGATGAATCACTCCATAAACATCTAAGCAACGGCAACACCAAAGGCCGCATATAAGTGGAAGGTAATTATTGAGGTAACTGTTGAGGGATTAAGAAAAATGTAGCAGGAGGCAGCTCAGATGACAGAGTGGATTCATATGTTTATCTCTTATTTTGAAACTGTAAACTAAAGCCAGACAACTGAGTCATTTTTGTGAAAGTGGAGAAAGAGAGAGAGAGCGAGAGAGAGAGAGAGAGAGGGGAGAGAGTTAAGACCTCATTTTGTCCCATTTGATAGTGATAAATTGACAACTACACGTGCACCTGTTTGTGTCCAAAATATGTTCACAGATGCACGTGACATTATGCCCATACTGCTCATTTTAATATTTCAAAGTTTTCAACATTTAATTCACAAATTGCGCGTGTACAGCTCCACGCGCGTGTGTGTATAGGTGTGTGAAGATGAATTCTAATATACTGTACGCACGAGACCAGGTCTTTGCGTTAATGGGCCGTTACATATACAAGAAAGTAAAATATAACTTAACAAATATCAAAAAAGAAAGAAAAAAAATAAGACAAAGAAACAAAATAAAATGAAATACACCTCACAAGGCGCTGCTTTATTTTCACGAGGTGTAATTCATAATAAACTATTGCACAACCCATAATTTTGCAGCCCTGTAATGACTTTAAAAAATCTAACTGCGGTCATGCCTCATTCACAGGGAACACTTCAAGGACCAGGACTGACAAAGGAAATACAGCCACGAAATTAAGCACAGTAAATAAGGCATGCATTAAAGGATTGAGTTACAAATCACAACTATTTGGTTTTTCATTTGATCTCCAGAAGCGCTGTGATCCTCAATAACACAGCAAATAAGAGGTTTCCTTTTCAATACCCTGACAACATCCTCTATCGTTGTGATATTTTGCTTCAGGGTACTTTAAATTAGATTAATTTAAGATATTTAAATATGAATTATTATTTTAAAGAATGAAGCTATAGTGCTCTGTAATAAGCCACTAAATGCTAAATACTGCAGGCCTGGTATTTTAAACTAAAACTGTGCTGAATATTTATTTTTTTTACCGGCCTAAATTATTATTATTATTATTATTATTATTGATTTTAAGCTAATGTAATGCATATATACTCGATTCTCCACCCTGCACATTCCCAGTATCCATTCAGGACTGCAGGGAGAGTTGAAGGCCCACCTGAGTCTGGGTGAGCCCCAGTTTGGCTGCTAGGTCGGCGCGCTCCGGTAAGGCCAGGTACTGGGTCTGCTGGAAGCGCTGGTGCAGAGCCTGCAGCTGCAAGCTGGAGTAGATGGTCCGAGGCTTCCGGATCTTCTTGCCCTTGCCATTTAGACGAATGTCCCTGCTCTCAATCACCGCTGACTTCTCGCGATCTTGTAAGTTCAGAAAACAGACAGAAACATTTTAAAAGAGCTTTGATTGATGGCTCTTTTTTTAAATCTTCAGATTCAAGACAAACAGGAAAAGTCACAGATGTCACGTTTAAACAGTCTTTACTGTCGCCATAGACTACTAGGTGTTTTAAGCAAACAGAATCAACCATCTCAAACACAAGCAGAGCACTGACGAATGATTGGATTTTACTTTAACTCACAGGCCCTGCACGGCATGCTACACACACACACACAAGTGTCAGGGCCCGAAAGCCAAAAACTTTAAGTTTTATCATTTCAAATCATCTGATCACACAGATACAAATGACCAGAATATGGTTTTATTAAATTGTGATGTTTTAGTGAAAGATTTTCATGGTATTGACAACAGTTATACGCCGGATCACGATGATCCCTTCACACTACAGCAACACAAAATGCAAAAAGAATCGTTTTTAAAGTAGAGAATCAGTGCTCAGTACAGAGATGAGTGGAGTTCTGTTTTCTTAATGTGCATAAACAATAAGGGTAAAAAGAGAAAGAGTTCCTGAGGTAAACTCGGGTTACATGGACTATAATTGGACTAACCCACAGAAAATTATGGTCAATAAAATTAATGGCGCCATCTGCCTTCATTATATAACATGAGTGGTAAAGAGGGAGAATCTGAATGGGCCTTGTTGGGACATAAGTGATTGAGGGAGAATCTTCCTACTGACGTGCATGTCTTTACTAAAATTTTAATTTAAGACAATATATATGAGGAATAATGTGACTTGTGCTTGCTAACTTACTAAACCCTCAAGTGAACTGTTTTTATCAGCAGGAAAATATCAGGGAAATTGCGCGCCCTGTGCGTAATTGCGCTCAAGCATGATGGCAAATCAGAATTTTACAGCCATTATTAACACAACAATTTAGTCAGGCTCGATTTGATTTCCACACATACCTGTCTGTTCTAATCTGCTGTGGGCCAGGCTGCTGCCGTTGCTGTGATTGCTGTGCTGGTAGGGCATGTAAGCAGACGGGGGATGAGTGTTAACCGCGCCGGGGTAGGCGTAGCCCAAAGAGCGGCCATAGGACGCGCTGCCAGGAAAAGGACTTTCGTGCTGGGAATGCCCGGCAGCGTGCAAGCCATGAACCGGGTAAATGTGAGAGAGTCCGGGGGAGTGCTGCTGGTGCGTCGGATGTCCGTGGCCAAACTCTAGAAAGGCCGATTTGGAGGGATCTGAGGAATTCAGACTGTCAGGCATGAAACCCATAGACATCATTAGCTAATACGCGAGTCCATAAACCCGTCGCTCTGAAGAGTGTTTTCATGAGTTCTGTCGGACAGCGAGGAAAACTTGGAGCAAATCCACACTTAAGTCCAATGAATTCTTAGTGAAAAAACGTTCCCCGCAGTGATGAGTTGCAGTGTGCATGTTTCACAGCTGTATAGGAGGTAAAAAATCGGATAAAAGCGAAAGGGATCCTTCTTTACATCATTGGAGGAGCTGACATGGTTCTTCAAACACCTCCTGCCTGCAGAGCCTCAAACATACTGCCTTCCATTTGCGAGCTCTCTGATTGGTCTTCAGCAGCCGGCTGTCACTGGAGCTCCACCATTAACTTCATTAACATATGATACAAGATGCGGCTCTGCAGCCAGGAGGGACCTCCTTCCATAGATTATGAAATAAATATTATTTGGTCACTGGAAGTGATTTTATTCAAGTCTGATTTACAAAGCCACGAAGTCAGTTATAGCATCACATAATACGTGTTAAAGCCAGTATGAATATTGTTGTATCGTCCTAGAAATAGATCTGCTTTAAGAAATGTAATAACTTCGCGAAATAATTATAATAGTAATACTTTTCAAAATAAAAGTTAAATATATTACTGCAAAATCTGAGTTGAATTAGAGGCAAGGCTCGACAACAATATGCGTAATCCTCTTTTATGGATATGATATAAAGGGAACTGACATGTGCAGTCCATAATGCAGGAGTATATACAGTCTAAATACAAGTGAGACCTATTAGCCTAATTTATCTGACATTAAGAACCAAAATAAATTTGTTTCGTTCATTAATTTTCTCCAGAACATATCATCATATAATATCTGTTTGATAATAGTTTTCTATAGTGTAATAATTCGACAAGTTTCTTGGAAATTCTGCTTGAATGACAAGTAGGCGACATTCCAATTTATCAGTGTATTAAAACATTATTTTCAGCTGTGGCACCGTCTAACAGAGATTTAATGTACTACAAAGAGTTTCTGATTAACTCGAAAAATCCTCGCGATCACTGAGAAAATATTTTATGATATTTTAAATTTTTGCTCACATTTTTATAGCCTAAAAGAAAATTTTACATTTCTTGCTGAGAAGTCCAACTGCCATTTTAAAAAAAAAGAAAAAAAGATTTATTATCTACAGACAGAAGGTTTGGTGTTCAGTGAATACACACACCATTATGCATGCCTTGTGGCTGCTAACCCAGCAACCATGGTGACTCAGGCTTGTTTTATGAAGGATAGCTACAAATTTTACTCCTCATTTCAGCACTCACTTCTAGTTTCAACATACAAATTAACCAAATTAGTGGGTAACTGATGTACAGAAACCATAATTAATAATCAGGCACCAGAGAATGTGGATATTCAAGAACACAATTTGGATCAATGCTTTAAAACAAACGCTGTGTGTTAATATATGTGATTACTCTAAAAATGAATGAATGTAAATATCTCCATGACGTGGTAACCAGGAGGAGACAAGTATGACAACCTCACAACCCAAAAGGATGTTTGATTTCAATTTTATATTATATAAAAATACTCAGCCTACATGTCACTCATACTATTTCTAACTAAATCTCAGGGTTTACGAAATAAGGGAAACACAAACCTGCCAAAAGAGGGTGGGATTGTGGCACAGACTGCAGAGTCAGCAAAGCTCACAAGGTGCATGTGGATACAGTGTGGGAGTGGGGGAGAAAACTGTGACCACAGGCTCAAAGAGCAGCCCTGTCTCCATATTTCAGCCCTTACTGACTCGCCCTCAAGCAGAGAGTCAATACACAGGTGGAGGAAAACACAGTGAAGGGGGGAAAGTGTAGATATCCTGCTACTGAGGCTGCATCTGCAATCAAATCCATCAGAGTCACCATGTGTCACAGTCACAGTTTGATACAGACCTCACCTTTCATCTCAGCTACGTCACATTGTATAGCTGCAGTCAAATTATAAACAGAGTGTTTGGTGGGTTCGAGCGTGGTGCTGAGCTGCTGTCCAACCCCGTCATTTTGGTCATGTCCTACCCTGCCTGCAACTACAGGGAATCCAGCAGCACTAAAGGCCTGCTCGGGGCTGGACCGCTTCCCAATTCCCCACAGGCCTCAGCTGAGCAGCCAGCCAGAACAAAGCCACAAATTATTATCATAGTGAAATTACAGTCACAATAAAAAAATTAAATAACAAAAAAGGCTGCTGAGAGGCCAGTTTCATATTGTGGGCAACAAGTTTCTGACTTCACACATATGGCCTGTAGCTGTAAATCCTCACTGGGAAATTATATCACTAGAGAATGCAATACTGTGGCTATTAGGAATTTACTACAACATTATTGGTGGTGAGATTATGGTGGCAATATTTGCAGTTGGCAACAAGTGAGTGGCTGACTGGCTTCAGAAGCAGGTGTTGCATTCAGAGTCCATGTCATTGGCAGGAAAACAACCTTTGTGGCTGCAGCAAAGTCGCACTTTTTGATGTGATGAATGGGATCAGGGAGGGCCGAATGAAGATAAACACAAAACGCAAGGCTTTGAAGACAAAGAGGCCTATGGGGCACATGTGCACGGCTCTCTTGTGAGGCACTTTAGCAGTTGAATGCAGAGGATTGAGTCCTGGATGTGAGTTTCTGTCAGGGCTAAGGTGTGGGCAAAAAGAGGTGTATGAGCCACAGAGAGAGAAAGCAAGGTGAGGAGGCTCTTTAAGGCTTGTAATTATGTCTGTATTACGGGTGAAGAACAAAGGCAAGCCCTGCAGTCATGGGGCAGGGATGGGTCCTCGCTGTGGCTCTCTTAATACACGCAAAGGGGATGATGTTAAAAACAGTCACACTCCTGAATGCCGCCCAGACTCACTGGCGTCTACTCTGCTGCACAGTGCGCATGGGCACACGCCTGCAGAGGTGTGTTTGACATAGGTGTGTTTTGCCTCTCTCTCTCTCTCACACATACACACACACACACACACACACACACGTCAAGTTTGTCCATCACGCAGCTCTGATGCAGAGTGACAGCATTCTTTGTGTACAAACCAAGAGCACATTCCCAGGCAACTGCCTCGGCTGTGATCTTCCCCACTGGCACGTCATGTTTTACAAGTAACCCTCTGTTGCTGGGGCCGAGCTGAGGCCCAGACTCAGACTGACAGTCCACGACCCCGACAGGATGCCAGGATTTATTATCATAGGCTCAGCTCACCACATAATAGACACGAATAAAGGCCCGCATGTTCCATTTTTTCAGCAGCGGCACACTATGATGAGTGTGAAGCCGAGGTGTGGTTTTGACACAATTATCCCTCCAGAAATGTATCACAGAATCAAAGCGTAGACAAGCCGTGAGAAACACGAAAATACCTAAAGAAGTTGCTTTTTTTCTAGCCAGACATTTTCATCATGGTGTCAATTATTTATATTGACTTTTTGTGTATGTTTTGACACTTTGGGATGTTAATGTTTTGTCCATATGTGTCCCAGTGCTTCCCTTCTTTGCTGTTATGCAAAAATAAGCAGGTGTCCGTCACTGAAACAGCTACAACTGTACAAAACACCTGTTTTCCAATCCCTATGCATCAACAAAGCCAATGCAAACAATAGGATTTACGTTTTTCTATGACTGTTTTCCGCCTCAGGGAAGAGAAGGGTTGGGTTGTGGGGGGCAGAGGAGGAGCAGGGGCAGCGCACAGGATGAACGGCCTAATCTCTCCTCCAGGCGCCATCACACAGGAACACTAATATCTCCACGGACTGGGCGTCTCATTCCTCAAGTGCAGCCATGTTGCTGCTCATATGTGTGTGTTGTGCCTGTGCTGGCAGCCTCTGAGGGCCCAGAGAGTTCACGGGTGTTACATGATCAGCATCACTCATGCGTGAAGTCTTTGGAACAAACAGATCTAATGTTTACACACTGGCTCAGCTGATTTAAGAAGAAACACACCTGTTAATTGGATTATTTCTGATCATGTAATTGACTTGTGTTATTCATGTAAATAATCTCTACCACATGGACTATACATCTGCAAAACAGATTGATTTATTTGTCATGGATTTGTATCATTTAAATCTTTGCCTTTAAAATAAATATAATAACCATAATAACACACTGTCCATGAAGACTGACAGCTTTAAGGTGAGTAGTTCATATCATGTTCATTTAGATTTATTTGTGGTGAGGACCTGTCAAATAATGGGTGTACATATATCTCTTTTGCTATTTTAATGCCAATACCAATTAAGATTTACTCATTTATTTATTTTCCCCAGTTTCTAAAAGTGGAATAAACTGTAATTGACTTTTTTGTATTAATATTTATGCATTTGAGCTACTGATTGTTCTCATTTTTGTCTGTAAATATTAAATGTTCGTGCTTAATGTTTGTGCTGTTTGCTTGTGAAAATATAAAGTTTCTGTCAAAAACTTTCATGTTTGCAGTTAGCCTGGTCTATTTTTATTTCTTTAAAAAAAAAAATCTATTTTTAGCTTTTTTGGCCCTGCAATATGACAAATAAAATCAAAATACACTTTCATTAATAAAAATAAAACAAACAAAACAAAAGAATTAATTTCCAGTGCACGCAAAATGAAGATGAAAATAATTCTGCACAACTGAGTTTAAATTGTGGAAAGAACATTTGAATTTGTCTCTGCAACTTTTTTCTAAAATCTATTTTATGTAATTTTACTGTTAAAAAAAAAGGCCTTCCATGCATGGCCAGTCATGTCCCAACATGTTCACCGTTTATCTGAATTGTTTTGGAATTTCTTCAAAGTAGACCCTGGACAGTTTGAATTTTAAAACAAACTTAATTCTCCCTAACTAATCAGGTATTTGTCACCATTTGGCACAATTAAAAAGAGAGGAGGGAAAACAGATCGAGCGGCTGTAGGCTAATAAAATTCAAATGTAAAAGAAAAAACAGAGTAATGTACACGTACGATTAACTCCCGAAACTAAAGTGACTCCAAAAGTGAACAGAGTTGCGTGGGAAATGCCGGACTGTGTCTGGTCTTTTGGTTCGAGCTTTAAATTCATCACTGGCATAATTGTTGCCAGACAGCGGGTGACAGCAACATCACCCACTGCCGCTGACTGTTAGACTTAAACTTTTAATTGATTGGTTGAATATAGAGGCCTTGGCAATTCGGGGTTTAAAAAAAATAAAACGTCTGGAATCCGTTAACCGTAATACGCGCATAAGCCGCCCGGGTGCAACCTGAGCTCGGTGTCACGCGGGGCATCTGATTTAAACGGCTTCATTTGTTGAGAGCGGCGGTCATATGTCTAAATTATACATCATTGAATTTTTTTTCTAGCCTTCCTCAGTTGTCTGGTTGCGGCTCAAATGCGCATTTGGTACCAATTCTGACTGTGGGTGCTGGAACACACAGTTTACTCTCATTCAAAATTCTGCGGAATCACGCGGTAACCTGTCTATATGAATGCAGCCAGAGCCCAGCTGATGGACAAGCAGTGGGACAGTAGTGGCAGTGTATTGGGTTACAGCCCAGTGCATTGGCTGGAGCTGCACTATTAGCGTGTGCCTGCTCCACATCTGGAACAAAGAAGCTAGTCTGGGTCTACCCTTGGTGTTTACAGCTCTGTTGTTTTTTCACACTCCTCGCAAAATCTTGCCCAAACACACATTCCAGACTCACCAGCTCAACATGGGGGGAAAAAAATATACTATATTTTTCCACTGTAAATCTTGCCCCCAGTACCAAGGGAGGGTGGGAGGAAAAACAAAAGCTGGAAGCTGGCATGGATCAGTGAGGCGACAAGAGGGTGGCAGCGGCGCGAGGAGTGGCTGAAAGAGAGACAGTTGTCTTCTTGAGAGTGTGAGAGAGAATCCTGCCAGGCCTGGTGGCTGAGATGGCATATGAGTTCAGCTGAGGTCAAAAACAGCTGGGGGAGTGGCATCAGGAGCTGCCAGGGCTGCTGGGTTAGTTGAGTTAACTGTCTGTTTACAAGCATCGGAGGAGATACCCGAGGAGGCATCTGACGTTACATTCCAGCAGTCTTTCAAAGAACTTCTAACTGAGGCCTTTTGTGAAGACAATAAAGTATGATGACTGCAGAGACAATGTGTTCAGGCCATAAATCTCCTCTAAAAACAATAAAAAGATTCACAGTTCCCATAAACTCACTAGAAGGGCCTACAGGTTTAACAAGCTGCAGATGTTTATTCATGAAAATAGTATGAGAAGTGCAGGACTTTTTAAATTTTTTGTTTTCCCCTCTCTCGTGAGCAGATGAGCTGACAGAAGGAGGTGGAAATACTGAACTAACCGGACAATCATTTGCCCAGGGGAGTCACTCATGCACGCCCAATCAACACACAATGACACATGGCTCAGGGTTGCCAGGTTTAGACAGTAGGTCCTGTTAAAGACAGGTTTACCAGGTCCAAGGATTATCCATCTGAAGTTACCTGCCCCTCTGGGTAACGTGAACCCCCTTTTGTGGTCTGCAGGGCAACAGTGTGCAAGGCAAGCGTCAGTTTGAAATGCCAGAGGTGATGGGGGATGACAAGCCTCGGAGGCCTGGGCGGCAGGAAGGGTCACCTGGGCGGGTGACCGCTTTGGAGAACAGAGGGCACACAATCCTCCACCATTATCTCACATCAAAAATGGGTCATGTGAGAATTTTCAAAAAGAAACATGTGGCCTATACGTGTCAAAACAGGTCTCCAGCAAAGCACAGACACTTACAACAACTCTCCTATTATACATGAATATCTGTTGAATAGAGAATTAATATTTGGTCTGATATAGAGGTTGCACAGCCGTGAGGTCAAAGCCCTTTCTTTATAGCTCTTCAATGGGAACAACTTGACAGGATCAAGTTCAGCTCCTGACAACAAGCCCTGGCTCTGTCAAGTGTTAAATTCCATTGTGACCTACAATAAGACACAATGGCCCCACAGCACCCAGCCTGTACCTCGCTGCCTATCAAATTACAGCGTCTCTCAAAGAAAAACTTGGCAAACTGATATTAAGATATGTGTCCATTGTATGTATCATTTGTTTTCTTACATCATGCAGCATTGGAGCATGTGAGAATCCCTTAGTCAGTGCACCATACATGAAAATGTCTGAGAAAGGAGCAGGGATTGGTTGAAGTTTTCTGGCCATGATTCTTCTAAAGAGAAATTCTGGGATTTTTCATTCTTTTTAACACTAATAAATAATTAATTATATAAGTCTGTAAATGAAGAAAATATAACCTTAGTACTCTAAGCAACAGACTGTAAAGAATAACACCTGATGAAAGAAAATATTGAACAAGATGTGATGCAATATTCAAAAATATCATTATTATTACTATTATTATTAAAGGAAGTTAGAGGTTAACTCAAAAATGAAAAGATTTCAAGAACAAAATTAAGAAATTTCACAATCAAAAGAACTGAAAATATTTATCGGAATTTCAGGAAGTAAAATAAAGAGACTGTTAATAAAATAAATCTAATTCTAATTTCAAATTTTTTTGATCTTTGATCGTTTAAATTTTTCATAATTTTATTTTGGAGTGCATTAATTGTTTTTTGTCCCCTGGGCCTGTGGGTTTTTTTATTTATTTTGTTTGTGTTTGTTGTCATGTCTGATTAATCTAAATCCAACTCTTTTTGCTCTGTTTTTGGTCTCCACCGGCTCCTGAGAGTAATATGAGGCTGCTAAATACTGTCGCTAACTGTGTCTATTTGCCATTAATGTTGACCAGGTAGTGTATAGTGAGGTGAGTTGAGAGCTTTTTTGCAAGGGAAAAAAGGCTTCTTGTTGCACGTGAAAACGGCGCTGAGTGCAGTGGGAGTGAACCTAAACAGTACAGTTGTGTGCCAGAATACCAAAACAATGAGTTAAAAGAGGCCATAAATCTCTGTAAAGCTACAGGAAACAAAGATAATTGGTAATAATTCCTGGCAGGTTTGTCACGAAAAGCAATATACAAGTAGTCATGTGATGTACTGTTGATCTTAAAATGTTGACTTAATCTACTTTTTAACAATTTTCTTGCGAAAGATCAATTTACGAACGAAGAGGAGACCTGTTTTGTAAAACAACCATGAATAAGTGAACAGTCATAGTAGACTACTAAGCTGCCCGGCATTTAAAGTTGGACCCCTGACCCCAGCTTCGTCGTGACCATTTTGCTGCAGTGCTTCAGGTGTTTAACCTTGTCATATTAAAGCGTTTGTCACTGGAGGGCTAGACAACTGGGGCCAGGATGGGCCGGGGATTTAAAAATCTGTGCTCCCAGATCATCAGATTGTCAGTGACTGTCTGAAGCCTGCCAAGAAACATCAAAGCCACAGAGACTTGCTCATTTCATCTTTGAACCTCACCAAAACATGCCCTCTCTGCTCCCTGCCTGCCTGCATTCCTACCCTGCATCACCAGTCTCTTTGTTTCTTAATTACAAAAACAGTAAAACAGAATTGATACACAGGAGAATAAAATCAGACCAAGTGGAAAATTAAAAGAGAACACCTCTGAGAATTTCTTGTGGACTTGTGGGTTTGTGTTCTTGTCTGACATGTCATGCCAGCGCTCTGTCAAGGCGAGGAGACAGTCTCAGTCTGAGCAAGCCCGCACTGAGAGGGAGCAGCCTCCCATCAGCTCCACACCAAGATTGATGGCTATGAAAGAGCTACCTGAGGCAGAGATCAAAGTCAGACAGGATACATACGCCTCAGCGTTTAACTCTTTCATGTCCCGCTTTTTCTACGTGAGTCATGACCCCTCACCTGTCTATCTGTTTGACCTCTGACTGATGAACGGGATTAGTACTCTGTGAGGCTGCCCTTTTCTTTATTGGACGAAAAATAAAACGGAAAATAAATATTGCACTGCTAAAATGTGTGTGTGTGTGTGTATTTGTTTTTTTTAGAATGGACAAATACATTTTTAACAAAACATGATCAAATGGGGCGGTGCCTCCATGAGCTTTAATAAATGTATCTTTTATTCCTTGCCACAGTAAATAAAGGACCTTGGTTTCTAAATGTGGGGTTCTCCTCACCGTGGAGGCCAGTGGTGGAGGGCTATTTGCATTCCAGCAGTGAGAGTGAGGACAATTAAGCCATTTCCCCTCCAATCTATCTCCCTCCAGCCAGCCATCCAGGCAACCCAGTAGATCAATGGGAAGTGCAGCTGCACAGCCATGTGTGCCAGGCTGTGAGGAGAGAGAGAGGAGAAGATTGGGGTTAAAACCCTCCTGGCCCTCAGATTGGCTCCATACCTGAGTCAAAGCCCAGACGATCCAACAGCTGTTGCCGGACAGAGCAGGCAAACAAAGGTTCTCACCCCATCTGTAAAAGCATTACATGGTTTCTGGCTTTGACTCACTGTTTATTTTTTGTATGGATTTAAGCTAAGATGTCTTTATCTTGTATTAAGCATCATTTTGCACCTGAAGGGAGAGAGCTCTTGCAGCAGCAGGTTCATGAATGCTATGTATAAAGGAAGCAGCCTCAACTTCCATCACAGTCCATTCTTGTGCTTTTTTCCCCCCAGGCACTCCAGACTGGCCACTCCAAAATCAATTAGCCAAATCACATTTCACAAAAGTAGCTGGAGTTCTGCTTTCAGCCGCCAGGCCCCTCAGGTGTCACAGTGTCGGCTTAAAGGTGCGGGCAGTGAGCCTTGGTTTAAATTGTGTGGGATTAGTCCAAACAAAGAGCCATAGATATCCAGGCACACCTGTGCAACTTGCTCCTCAAGGGCCACTAATAGGGAGAGACTTTGGTCCAAATGGCGGGTGCTCAGAACTTAATCTCCCGACTCTCGGGCCACATTGCAGGTATCCGTTTCCACCGTACCCGGCAGCAGAAACTGTCCTGAACTTGGACATAATCGCGGAGCCATCATGTAACAAGGACTTCCATCTCTGCTCTCCCCTGCCAAGTCCAGGTGATCAATCATTTACATGTGTAATTAGGAACGGGTGTCAAAACAGAAACTGTACACTCGCTCGGGGACCCTGTGTGCAGCGGGCTGACATCAGACTTGGCAAGCAGTGGGTAAACAGGGTCAGGGAGAAAAAGACAGAG
>BRZM01000247.1:0-11273 GCA_033238685.1 Lates japonicus | reverse complement strand
CACGGACACTTCTAAACACATGAATCAAGCCGGTATAGGCTCCATGAATCCTTTAGAATTTCAGATAACCACATAAACCACAAACAAAGTCTTGCACAACATCTGAATTTGTCATCCTAGGTTTCTTCTCTGACTCATTTTGTTTAAGTATGAGGTTTTTGTCTGTGTGCTTTCCTGTGACTGTGTTAGTGTATGTGAGTGCGTGCGAACCTATCTCTGACGGGGCTTGCGTGACTAGTGTGGAGTGTGAGCAGAGAGTGGAAAGGTTCCTCTCCTGCCTAAGGGAAATAGCAGCGTGTTGTGTGCATCTAACCTCTTTTAATCCCACAGAAACTTTTAAAAGGCCGTGTAAAACAGCAGTCCCCTCAGGTAGCTGCACACACAGGCATTAACATAATGTTAACATGCATGAACACTGAAGTTCCCACAAAGCCTTTGAGCCACCATGTCAAATAAGTGTAAAGACAATATCCTTCCTAGATTTATAGGATAGGAAACTCTGTTCAAATTCTCTAACTGTACTTGCAAGCAAAGTCTTAAATGTTTAAAATGAGCAGTTTGCATGCAGCTAACTGTCTCTCTACTCATCACAACAGGTTTCAGCAGCTGTCTCCTTCTTGGTGCAGTTGAGGTGAATCAGACCGTGCCGCACAGGGTGACTCACTGCTTGTCAACTCTCCACCAAAACATTATTTATTATTCTAACAAGTATTTATTTAGCGAAACTTAACCATGTATGTATGCTCTTTCCTAGCTGTTGCAAACTGACACGGTAAAGTCAAATTCACACCTAGAGGCTGCACTGAACAGCCACAGTCATCTGCTGCTGGCTGTGCAGTAGCTTCGCTGACGCAGCTGGGGGTTAAGTGTCCCAGCTGGAAGGTACCATGAAGGGTTTTTTGTTAAGGGGAAGGGAGGGAGTTGCCTGTTCAGTTTGCTTGAGTTTCACAAAGCTGGGTGGGAAATTTAAACCAACCTAATATATGTACAGTTGTCACTGTGGTTAAAAGCAATAAAGTTGATGAGAGTGATGAAAATAATGGAATTGATACAAAGCAGATATTAGTTCTAGCTTTCAGATCAAAACCCTAAGGCTCTTACAAAAACAGTCCCATCTCTGACTCAATACAAATGTATCTGCAGAAGTTAAAGTGACAGGATTTCTTGCAGCTACAAAGATGCAGTCGATGATGACAATGGACTGGAATCAGAGGTAAATAAGCAGGAGTCTACAACTCATCACCACGTTAACATGCTCTTAGCTGGTGTGTTAGCATGCTAACGCCTGCCACATAGCATGAATACAAACAGCAAGTCAACTTAAATAACCATATAGGACATTTGTAGGAGGAGCGACTCCTGAAACAACGCCCTCACAGTTGACCCTCAGCGTCACGGTTACAACAGTAAACACGTGGTTAAGCTTATGGGATGGTCCTGGTTTGGTTAGGTTTAGGAAAAGGTCATGGTTTATAAAGGTTAGAGCACCTTCGTCATCATGGTTACAGTAATAAACACTGGGTTGTGGAACAGCCATGGATAAAAGAAACAACAATGACGATTCCAAATGGGAAACAAACAGCGGTCTCCTGTATGAAAGTCCACCCCCACCTTTGCTGCTCTTCGTACTATGTCACCTGACATTCTCCTTTGCCCCCATCATCATTACTTCAGGTCACCTAACAGTAAAATGTAACAGTCGTAATAAGCTGCTGGCACAGATAACCTATGGGCTTGTTTTTTACATGAGGACAGTCTCAATGAAAGTATATCTTACATCTCTAAAGTGGCTTGTATGACTAAAAAGCATGGCAAAAGCAGAGCTTTGTTGTGATCACATGTTGTCAGAGGTACACAAGCCTTTGCATTGCATTATGGCAGAAATTCCATTTTAATGCCACATTATAGTTCCATCTTTGATGCTAAGCAGTTGTGGTGTTTGTGTGTTGCAGTTCCCCAGTGATCACTTGTTAATCAAAGAGTGTGGGCAGAACTGTGGTGGCTTTTTTGCATTTTCTGTTAATCTTGTTTGCATTTTTTTATTATTTGTCTGTTCAAATGTGGCAGATGTCGCTGCTCACGCTAAGTACGTGTTTTTTTGTTATTCGGTCCAAACAAAAAATAGTTTTGGGCAACAAATGTAAAGACTCTGAGGAGATGGATCCTTCTTTAAATGACTGTTATGTCATATCAACTGTTATAATGAAAAGAACAGGTGAGAAGTTTGTACAGAGAGGTTAAAAGGTGGCAAGGAAATAGGTGCAGCACAGGCTAGCCCCAGGCTAATGGGATGGGACAGAAAGAGGAGGTGTAACAGAGATGGAGGAGGGTGAAAGAGGGAGGGATGGATGGAGGCACCCTGCTGGTTCCCAATCCAAGTGACAGAATGACAGGTGGAGGGGGTTGGCCCATGTGTGTGTGTGTGTGTGTGTGTGTGTGCAAGCAAATGAGAGCAGGGCCTTAGGGACGGGGGGGGGGGGGGGTTCACCTGTTCCACTCATGTCCTGACAGGTAGGATCGCCCCCCTTCTGCCAGCGACCCCACCCCTCACCTTAACCACGGCTACCCAGTCCCTACGCAGCACCCGACAGTTTCTTTTATTCCATCTCAGGGTTCAATCTGGTCAGCGCGGCGCAGCCCCCCCACCCCTCTTTATGCTCCCGTCCGTGGGTGGATGTGTGGCAGCTTAAAGATTCCCATCTGCTGTCCTTGACTCGGTGCCAGAGAAGCTGGGAATGGCCGTCTCTGCTGCAGGAAGTACAGGGAATTGTTGAGGCTTTGCTTCCTGGTTGATTTCCATGCTCAGGGTTAGAGAGCATTACATGATATTTGTGTTGGAAGCAGTGGGAAGTATTGATACTTACCATTGCTGTTGAAACAACAAATTCTTTGTCCAGCGTTTTCACAGACACAGATGTTAATGAGATCACGTGGGATCATTTCTCAGACGTGTCTGTGCTCACTGTAACAAGCCTCTTTTAAAAACTGTGGTAACATTAATACAGATTTTTTTATCTTTCAAATTAGTTTTGAAAGTCCTGCCCCACCTCTTCAGTTTTGATTTAGATCTCTGGGGTTGAAGTTGAGTTAATTTTGTTTTGGTTATGTTGGTTAAGGCTATGGTGAGGTTTTGGTTATGGTTTCACTTTCCTTGCTCTAAAATGCCACCCTGGTTGAACCCACAGAGCCCGCTTCTTTTTGTATATATCAGATGAAAAACAGGATTTTTATTTTTACACAAAAAAATTCAGCTCAATTCAAATTAAGCTCAGACTGCAGTCTGCTAATATGGAAACATCTTGAGCTCCAGTTTTTGCTTGCTCACTTCAGTGTTTTCATCCTGTGAATAAACATTTGATCCCAGAGAACTGAGCTATCATTATCAACAGTCTATCATGTTGTCGTGTGTGTGTCTCTGTGTGTTCCCCCCTCCCTGCTGCAGGAGACAGGGAAGTGGTGGCCTGGTGCCAGTAAACACAGAGCTTTTGTTTGTGGGAATCGGCCTCAGGTGCAGTTGACCCCTGACCTGTAAGCCCGCAGGTTGAACAAAGGGCCATTAAGGAGAGCTGGGCATGTCTCCACTCCAGAACGACTTGAGACAGAGAGGTTTACAGAAAGTGTGCAAAGGGTCAGGACTTCGGACAGAGAAAGACGTGGACATATGGAATGTATTTTTTGAGATTTAAAAAAAATACACTGGACATTGTCTATCCCTGATCAGTGAAGCCATGCAAAAATAAACACCAAAAGCAAATCATTTCCTTTGTCTTTGATTTCTAACATTCATTCTTTTTTTTTCTTTTTTCTTTTTTTTTTTAGGGACAGCCACCTATCAAATAAGCGCTGACAGCTGCTATCGACACTTGTGAATCCAGACCAGATCACTTCATCATCATCTGATCACTGAAACAAGGTTCCCTTGGAAGTATCCTCTTGTCCCCCTGTCAATGCTATAACAAAGTAGAGACAGGGGCTTGTCCTCTGGGCTATAGCTAGTGACAGGTAAGTCCCTCAGATTCAGTGACAACACACAATGCCCTCAGTCTCTCGTGGGCCCTGAGGGAACAATGGGGTCACTCAGTCAGAAACGGTTGGGGTGTGTGGGGCGCCCTGTACACTGGCTGCCTTTACACCTGAAACTGAGAGGTGGGTGATGGTCAGGGAGTAATACGTGAGCCTGGGAACAACTTAAGGACAGAAATCTGCACTATTTGCACTGTATTGTTTATGTTTAACATGTTAATGCAGTCTGTAGTGAACGTACTGTACTGTGTGTGCATAGAGCCAGACTTCTGTCCTCCCCACTTCTCCTCCATCCTCCATCATCCTCCTTTCTGGCTCAACACTGCCACCCAGTGATATCACCCAGAGAAATAACATCAGTCAGTCAGTCATCAGGCTTCAGTCCTGAGGCCTGCAGTTAGGTAGACAACATGACCTCACTGCCAGGGAAATACACAGGACAGGACGGGATGGGATTTTCCATTGCACCCTGGAGGGAGTATGCCCAGACAGCCCCCCCCCCCCCTCCCTACTTACACTATGAGCTAACAAAGACAAGTGCTTGACATAGCCGGAAAAGTCTGCAGTGGACACCTCTGGATGTCTGAAAATATGATTTATGGCTCAGAGTTACTGTCTATATTGAAGCCGCTCTGATTTTCTCCCCTGGTCATCGGCAGGTTCTTTTTTCTTTCATCATAAATGCCACAAGAAAGGTAGACAGTGAAAGGTAAAGGTGTCTCCTCTCCCTGCACAGCTCTTAAATTCATTCCTAAATACAGAGGGAGAGTTGTGCCTCTGTGCTAATTGCATTATGTAACAGAGCAGACCATCATAGGCGCCGACATCAGCAAGGAGAATAGCAAAACAAACACTCAGGCCAAGTATGTAAAATATCAGAGATGACTATGCAAGCGACTGTTCCCTCATTGTCACCAGTCATTAGATCACCAATCACCAAAAAACACGCTAAGATGTTATTCTACATACAGATAATAACAGGGTTTGCGATCTGCACCCATGGACAGACAAGTAAACTAGATTAGAAGTCATTTGGGAGGCATTAGCAAAGTGTTTCTGTCCCAAAAGTCTCTTAGTTTGCAGTCTTCTGCTATTATCCTAATAGAGAACACTTCATTAGTGGTTCTCTTGAGAAGACAGGCAGGCCATCAAAATGTAGATGTAATTAGCGATGGGGAGGAAACAGGAGCTGAGGGGGGCCCAGCACACCTCCTGGAGATCTGAGATACTGTAGGTAAAGGTGGTTGAATAATTCAGGGTGGATGGCAATAAAGCTGCTGCTTTTACCCCTCAAGCTGAGAATGGGATCTGAAATACACATCACAATCATTTATTTCTATAAACACGCCAACGCATAAAAACGCAGGTAACATTCAGTCAACTGTGTATGATTTTTTTAGACTCATTAAATAAAATCTTGACAGTATATCATACGAAAATTGACCGAACGCACTATTGGAGCAGACTGTCAGGGCCAATGCTAAAATAACAAGGGATCAAATGAGTATGAGTAATGTGAAAAGAAGTTGCTCATCACCTGACTGCAGTTATTCCCCTCAACTTGCATGGAGCTTTATAGCAGCTTTATTTAAGTCATTGTTCTGGTTTTCCAGGTCACAACCTAACTGTTGTTTCTAAAAAAAAAAAAAAAAAAAAAAAAAAAAAAAGAAAGAAAGAAAGAAAAACACTGTACACTCCCTTCTCACCACCAAAGAGTAGACAGACACAGTTAGTAACTCACTAGTAAACAGAGGAAGTAGAGGAGCATTTAACAATTAAAGAGTCTTTTCCATTGCCACCCAGTCGGCCGGTTGTTGTGGGTTGTTTAAGTGAAACTGTGCATATTAATCAGCTGAGACCTCCAGGGTCAACTGTATTTCACCAAATATAACAATGTTTTATAAAGAGCTAACAATTAAAAAACACTAGATTAACATGCACACAAAACATTTATTATTTGTTAGTGGTGATAATCAAAAATCCTTACGTGATAACCTTACACCTGTTTTTGCACGTGAAGGAACACACATCCCAAAAATACACTCGGGTCTCAGCAGTCTGATCCTCCGCTCTTCTACACCTTGTAGGGATTACAGGTGTTGGTTTTCTTTCCACTGTGCAAGAGGAACCAGGGTCTTGCTCCCATGTGCGCGAGCGTTTGTATCTGTACAAGAGCACGGGCGAAACCTGATCATATTTAATAATTCACGACAACTCTGAAACCCCTTCATCTCCGTCCATTAGTTCTTCTAAGACCTCTGGCCTAACACTACTTTGTAACTTCTTCAACACAAGAGAGCGTGACTCTCCGCTCCCTCCGCTAATGCCTGCCGCTGCTCTCTCACAGTGACAGTGACTAATATCAGCTTTTACATGGACTATAACTTTATCTGGCTGATTGCTGATCAACTGTATCCTCATGTACTGGACATTTACCATGATCATTTTAATTAGATAGGCCTAGGAGAGCAGGACAGCACCATTAGGTAAGTGTCAGTGCGGTTCGGGTACACTTTGTCTCCATTTCCTTAATTAATGTGTGTGTCTTTCTCCTGCCAGCTACACCAGAGCTATAAATCCTAGCTAGCAGGGACAGCGGGGTGGTGGTGGTAGTGGGGGGGGCTGGAAGTGACAAGAGAGCCTGCTGCTAAATAATGCACACGGTACATCTCAGAGTGTGACTAATCCAAACCTCTTGACACGAGATGGTCGAGGCTTAGCCACAACATTAGCCTTGACACTTCCCATGATCTGGCACCTCTCAGCCTTGAGGTGTAACGTGTGTTTGTTCATGTATGTGTATTTTGGACGGAGTATTCAAAGGGCTCATATCTCCACATTCTTATTCACATGTTTAAATTGTTTTGCATCTAAAAGGTAAAAACCAGTTGGGTCCATCTAGAGTTACAAACTGGCAGCACAACAGAGGAAACTCATATTGGAACATCGCCTTGAGCGCTCCGTGAACTTAATAAGATAGGTTCATCTCAGGTGAATATTTGATTACATTGTGTCAATGTGTTGGTTGTGATCCAGTGTGCCACCCTGTTTTTGCCCAGTAGTGACAAAGGTGTCATTGGAAAGAAAACACACAAATCACCACACCCAGAACAATGTCACTCTATTGGATATTTAATGTCCAATAGTCTTAATTATTGATTGTCCAAGTTTGTGACCCATCCTATATGTTCCTATAGCTACTGTTTTTACTTAAAATCAACAGACAAAAATATAATTCCACTCTCTTTTTTCTCCAGCAAAACGACAAGGTGAAATTGAGCTCCAGTTGTTTGTAGTGTGGTAATCTAATGAGCAGCTAATGGCACAGTTAATGTCAAAATACTCAGCGGATCCTCGCCTACTCTACCACCTGCTGGAATGCAGGTTTCCCTCGATAATTGGGGCAATTAGAGATTCCCCTGCTTCACTATCCCTAGTCGTGGAGGAACCCTGTTATTACTATTACACAACTCGACCAGGAAGAGTCACCTCAGGGTCTACAACCAGCTTATCTCAATTATCATATCAGCCCGCCTCGCTTAGGCTTTTGCCTGAGCCAATATGCAAGGGCTAAAAATGCAGTGCTAATGTAAATTGTTGACAAGAGAAAGTGGGCCAATTACAGCATAATGAAAGCTATCGTGATTCAAATGAGCATGTGAATATGTGAGGCTAAAGCGGTTTCCTCACTGACCAGAGATAACACACACACAAACACATGTACATTAAGTGTGTATAACTTCAAACACACAGAAATATGTATACGTGCACACACAAGCACAGGCCCCTTGTGACTAATAATTTAAATGTGCTAGCACCTCTCTGTTGTCACTTCATCTCACAAAGGAAACAGTGACAACTGAGATCAAACATAAAGGTTTTCTAGGTGTGGCATAACTAGAAAAGCAGCAGTAGGAGTTACTGTCTTGAGTAAGTGTTTCATCTTCTGCCTCATGACAGCTGATGGCAATCACTTCTTTTTGTTTGTCATGCAATGACAGTCGTCACTTAAAGGCCCCCCATCTACTCACACGCGAGGCTTTTCTTTTATCAAGAGGCCCCTCCATTGTCTCCAAACTGACAGAGATTAATACCCCCTCACACACCTTTACCTCACATTTTGGCCCACCTTGTTGTTGCTTGGGGTTGGGAACTACTTCAGAGAGAAAAGACTGAAAGATGACATGGGAGAGAAAAAATACAAGAGGAATATTGTGAGTGATACAGTATCGTTTCAACACAACCAAAACCAAAAACAAACACGAGATATGTAACAAAAAGCTCAGGCCTGGGTAGCAGCCCAGGGGTACCCCTTGGATCCAGTGTCTCCACCAAAGCTCTTGTTTTCCAGTACACAGTGACAGAGACAGCAGACACAGTAGGTAAGTGTTTGTGTCGGGCCAGGCCTAAGCCCCTTAGACTCTGTTAGTCCCCTGACGTCTACTCAGGTTCCTCAGGTTCTCAGGGTTGGACCTGTGTTCTGTTCCCTGAGCGCTACCATGACACTGGCCCTCAGCGGCCACAAACACAAACAGTAATTGTGATACACTCACACGTACAGTATGAGCACACATGCACGCGTGCACACACACACACACACTTAAGTGTAACACCCCTCCCTTTGCATAAAGAGCATCCCAATGGAATGTAGTGGTGTGTGTGTCTGACGCCACACTAAGCCACCTCAGTCCTGCTGAGGAGTCTACTTTTGCAAGCTCTATCGTCTGCGTCTCGCCATCACAATCATGAGAAAATCACTAGGTGCCTGCAGGGCACATCTCCCAGGTTACAGGTATTCCTGTTGACACATGCTAAATCCCCCTCTTTCTCCCAGGTCGGTGGTGAACACGCTGGAACGCCCTGTCTAAACCGCAGACATCATACAGGCCGCTGAGCAGGGCAAGACATGTTGGGTCATGTGATGGAACCAGTGGCTGCGTCAATGCCTCATAAACACACATGAGTGCAAAACTTGTGTGTTGTTCTGTACCTGTGCACCAAACACACATGCACTGGTGCATGAGCACACGCGTACTAGCCAATTCACCAGGTAAGGCCCTGCCGCCCTGGGGCCCTTTGGGGCCTACAGCGAGCCACAGTTATGCCTGTTCAAGTTGAGCTGCTGATGGATGGGAGTGTTGGCACATTCCTCTGACAGGTGATGGGAACAGCTCCTATTTGATCTGCCACTGGGTGCAGAGAGAAGAGGAAGAGCCAGAGAAAATAAAATTGCCCTACATACGTCTCTGGTGACAAACCTGTGAGGTGGTAACATGTCAACCTACAGAAGCTGCTGTGAAATATTTCTACTACATGTTAGTGATCAGCAGTTAAAAATAACAATGAGTATATTTCCTCAAGTGCTGTACTTCAGTACAATTTTGAGGCACTCGTACTTTTATTGAATATTTACAATTTATGCTGCTTTCTGTATAAATAAATAAATGCTGCCTACATGCTAAAGCATCAATTCAAGGTTCTTTATTTGTCACATGCACTGAGATAACAGAATAAAACATGCAGTGAACTGGAAGGGATGCTCAGTTACTGGATCAGATAAAACAGTCAAATAAATTATAAAAATATTTATATAAACTATATATATATATAAACTATATATATATAGACTATATATTCAACAGTTCAATAATATGATGTAACTTAATACAGAAACATACACATTATGTGTATTTGATATTTACACACTTACGTAAAATTTTGAATGCACTCGGGATGGAGGATTATTTTGTAATATATAATTATTATGCAATTATTATTATTATACAGTTCCTCCCCTTTCTGTTGGATTTGAACTTTTTTTCTTCTCATGTTTAAATAACTGTAAATCACCATCAGTGATTCAGCTGTTAATTTACTGTTGACCCACATTAAACTTATTATTCAGTTTACCTTTGCACATTACAGTTAATTTACTGTTAAATTACTGTTAATCTACTTTACAATTTTGCATTGTTGTCCATACTGTGACTCTCTCGCACATTACTTTTCACTTTTTGCACATGTACATTTGTACATTTTCCTGGTCACTTACTGTGTATTTATTATTATTACTATTTTATAGTAGTTTTTAATCCTTTTTCTAACTGCATGCTTAGCAATTTCCCTGCAAGGTTTTTTCTTATTCTGATTCTGATCATGAAAAGATTTCAAATGCAAGTGGGAATGATAGAGGTAATATTCCACTGTATTGTATTCTGAAAATAATTCTGCAGTGTGTGGCTGGACAAACAAAGTCACATTCATGAAAGAGCGAAAACTGATCCAACAATCATATTTCCCTGAAAACACTTAGCCAGACGTGTGGGTATGGTTACAGTCAGCTCATATTACAATAAGTCATTCACCAGCTCAGCCAGCGGCATTTTAACATTTCACATCTACCTGTGACATCACAAAATTCACCCATTTATTCTCAGTTATGCATGAAACCACACTGTGTACATCACAATACACCTTAAGACTACCGACCACAAACGCAAACAATGTCACAGTGCATTCTATGCTCCTTAATGCACCATTGTCTCCACTCAGAAACCGTGATATCCTTTAATGTGGGTAGAAAATGCAGGTTTTGAGATTGCAATGCTACATTAGATGGAAGTATTTGTTTTGCCGCCATGGTGACTAAATCCAGGCGTAGGAGGAAACAAGAACAAGCCTGGAAACAGGAACAAGGAGATTCAGATGATCAGGTCGGCATTATTAAAAACCAACAGGATGAAATCGCTGTCACCACATAGCACATGTGCCCGCTGTGCCAGAGGGTGAAATGTACCGTATGTCAGTACAGTTTGAGAATACTGTAGGTGTATCCATCAGCACCAGCTCTACTTGTTTGTTTTCCACTTTCAGGTATCTGTCATTCTAGCACAGAGACACAACAAGCTGACTGGCTGTTGTTGAGAACGTTCACACCCCCTCAAGAAGTATTACATTTCAAAGCCAAGCTTGACATATAGACAGGCAACAGCAAGTTCAGTGGTGAGGGAAAAAATGAGAATAAAAGTCTATATCCTCACCAAAAGAACTACCTATCTGGTTTGCTGCAGACTGTTTAAGAGGTGTTTAATTAATTCTACTCTCTTGCGGCACCAGCCTCTCTGGTGTGCGTAGCTGCTGCACCACGTTCTGTACTTGTAAACAAGGCCGTCTTGTATTTCCTGCTGCCTGCCTGACACGCCATCTTCCTGGATCCACTGTACTGACGAGTTTGGAAGAAGAAAAGAGGT